>CACSLK010027842.1:4418726-4467501 GCA_902706635.1 Striga hermonthica
AAAAAAAAAAAAAAAAGTGGTATGATTAGTTGTTAGTGGAATTTTGAGTTTATATTAAAATAATATTTAGAATAAAATAATTAAAGTTGATTTGATATAAAAGTAGGAAAGACATTATGCGAAGTGATGATGATTAGTTAAAATTATGTCGCGGATGAACAATGAATTAAAGTTGATGTAACGTATAAGAATAACTGGTTGATATTATTTAATTATATTGATAATAAGGAGGATAACTCATGTAATGTGTAGGAATTACTGATTCATATTATTTAATTATATTGATAATATCAAGAAGGATGGTTGAGTTGAGTTAGATTTGAGTTGAAAGGAGTGATGAGTTAAAAATGATTGATTTTTTTTTTTTGGATAATTTTTTATCCAAGTAGCACGAGTATTCATAAAGGCTTTACGTACAAGATTTTGGTCAAAAAATAATTATTAGAGTGGTGCATTTACTGATAACTAGTATTCGAGTATGTGCACATGCATAGACGGAAACAAAATTTATATATTACATGTACCGCTATATAATATTTAAAAATTTAAATTAGATAAATTGTGTATTATATTTTAAAATTTTGAGTACATGTAAATGTATTATATAAATATAAATTATTTAACTTCCATATAAATATTTTTTTTTGTTTATTATTGTATAACTATAATACAAAATATGAATATTAGCTGTAAAATAATTTAATATTGTATATTCAGAAAATTGAAATTGTAGAGCTAGGTATTGAATTAAAAATTAATAATAATAAAGTTTTACTCGTGCAATTTAATGCTGATCATAAGGTTTTTTTTATTAAATGAAAGTTATATTTTTATTAATTGTTAGCTGAACAAAATTTATTGAATCTTGTCAGGAATTATATAGATATATATTTAAAAGATCGTTTATTTTGTAAATTCAAAATTATATTGTTTGTGCACAATCGTTTAATAATAAAACAATTCCATTCCTCGAAAATAATTTTTAATTTTTTGTTACATTTCTTGTTTTTACACGAGTATTAACTCTTAGGAATGAAAACATCGTGGAAAAATATCCAATGATGTACTGATCAAGTCAGTTGAGGAATTGTTGAAAAAATAGGGGAGCTTATTTCTCTCGTAGGGGAGTGCGTAGTCTCTCAGTGGGGAGTTTCTTTCTCTAGGTATGGAGTTTTATTTTGGTTTTTTTGTTGTTAGTGAGTGCGTTTGTTTTAGGCGATCCTCTGGATCTGTCCTCCCACTAGATTCGGCTATTGAGCTGTTCCTTCAGCTTTGGAGCCATTTTCTAGATGTGATTATGTGGTTTTTTGTTCAATAAAATTTATATCATTTGGGGAAACAAAGTCAGTTGAGGAATCTGTGCAAAATAGCAATGACTAATGAAAATAGTTGTTGATAGTCATCAGATTTGGTTCCCACGGTAAGATAAAGCCAATGGATCAGATAAATGATTATTTGATGTGCACCTTAAAAATGAAATTTGGTGACTGTTTTAAGTGGTTCATTTTAAAAAGGGCACACAAGAGGAGATAGCCGTAACGTCGTTCATTTGTATAAGGCGCATGAGATATGATAACATATAATAAAAAAAGCTAATATAATACATCATGACAGAGTCTTATTATCTTTTAAACAACATCATCTATCTCAATCATTATGTTAAAATATTAAAGTCAAACTTGCTACATTTAAACATATTTATATCAACATTATGTCAATATATATATACGTATATATATTAGATTAAACTAGAAGCATATTAGTTAAATCTTGAAATTGACAATAGCTTAGTGACACATTCTACTAGTCTACATTTGGATTGAGAGATTTAATGAGTGATTTGAAATCTATATATTTCAAATTTACAAGTTAAAATCTCAATATATGATCGAATGATAACAGTGCTGGAAGATTTCAAATTCACTCTCGATAGACTTTAGTCGTTATTTTGAAGGATTATAAATGTGTCCTCAAACATAGATATTTGAAATCCATTGTTGATGACCGTACCGTCCGCGAGTATGGTTCTTCATTTAGATTTATCAGCACGACGAGCCAACACTGTTCAGTTGAGTTAGACAATGAATTTATAATCCTTCCACAAGAAAAATGCTACAAGTACATAATAAAATTGTACATAGAGGTGTACATAACACTCACATGGAGTGAAATCCACTTGATTTTTTTTTATTTTTGGTCGGTCCCACTCAATGTGAGTATTATGTACACACCTATCTACAGTAATTTATACCTATAGCATTTCTCTTTCCCCAAATCCATTTTGAAGGAGTTTAAAAGTAGCTAATTAAATTTCAAAGATTCGAAATAAATGGGTTTCAATAAATCGTACCTAAAGGATTTAAAATCAAGGATTTCAAATACCCCGTTCAAATATAGCAAAGTTAATTTAAACAGGATACTTTTTAGTGACCAAGCTCTATATGTCATGCCACTTGATGATTGTTAGGGATAATCAGAAATCAGCACATCAAGCCCATGTTGGAGTCCAAATTAATGAAGGCCATGGACATGTACAACCCAATGAAGTTATGCCCAATATGATGTGCATGGTAGCAGTCCATCATGCAGATCCATTACCTGAGAAGCATGAATCACGTGATGATCCCAAATCTATTATGCCAAGAACAAGCACAACGGCTATATCCATTTGTAGTGTACAGGTATATTCTCAGCCCTTGATATCATGTGTATGAGCTAGATATGTGTAGAGCTCAGATCATTTTCATCATCATCATTGTACTAGTTGATCCTTATCCATTTTAGGTTATCTCTCTAGTATAAAATTGAGCAAAGTAACAGTTCACGATTCATGAAAATCCAAACCCTAATGAATGAAGATGGCACCCATGTTTGGCTTCTTGTTATTCAAGCTTCTTTTAATTTTCTTTCATGGTATCAGAGCCACCTCAGTTCATACAGCAGCAAGATACACAGATCCTCAACCCTGAGTTCACCACCTATTAGAGGAAAGATGAAATTCTTCCTTCATTATCATCTCTATCAGAGAGTCCTCTTGTTCGAAATGGTAGGGCTTCAAACCTCACAAAAAATCTGGAGTTTCCTCTCAACCAACTTCACAAGCCAGTCTCTAGCCAAACAGATGCAGTTTAAACTGCAACTTCAAACCATGAAAAAAGGAAGTCTAAGCATGGGGGAGTTCCTGATGAAGGGCTGCTTTGATATGCTAGCATCAGTAGGAGCAAAGGTATCTGAAAAAGATCAAATTTTGCACATTATCTCAACCTTGGGAAGTGAATATGGCCCTGTAATGATCACTGCCACTTCAAGAATTGACATCTGGTCTGTGATGGATGTTCAAGCTCTTCTTCTCAGCTATGAATCTAGGCTTGAGGTTGCAACCACTCCTAACAATGGTGGTAATGTCAACTCTGATGGTTCTTAACATTATCTTAGCATAGCTACTCAAGGTAGAGGAAATTAGAACAACACCAATAACCAAGGAAAAGGTAGAGGTGGTTTTAGAGGAAGAGGTCGGTCTACAGGAGGTTATAGAGGAAGTGGAGGTCGGTTTCAAGGAGGAAAAGCAGTTTGCCAAGTGTGTTGGATCACAGACACACTGCTGATAGATGCTGGTATGGGTATGACTCCAATTTTGTGTCTGCCAATCAACAAAGCAACGCACCCACTCCAAACCAAGGCAACAGTTACAACTCCACCAGAAATCCAACTCTCTATTTGGCTCAGTTACCACCACCTTCACCTAGTGTCTCCTCAAAGCAACATGGAGTCCTTATTATACCCGGACTCAGGAGAAACTAACCACATCTCCAATGATTTGAGCAATCTCTCAATTGTGGTAGATTATCAAGGAACAAACATGCTTCGTATGGGTAATGGAGTTGGTTAGTCCATCATTCATATTGGTACAGCTCAGCTCAAATTACCTTACTCTTCTAAAATCTTTAAACTAAATAAGCTACTTTTTTTTTATATAAACATCCAAGTGTGGGATGGGGGGTTGAGGCTAAACCCCCGACCTGTGAGTATAATGGCCCAGAGAGGGCTAAAAAGTCAATGGTCTACATCAATGTCGAAGATACATAGAACATCATCAAAACAAAAAAAATAAAAAAGTACAAGGATCACAAAATATCCGATGTGGATCTAAAATCAAGTCCTCATAAAAGGTGGTTCTGGTTTGAGTGACCTGGCATGAAGTCCAAGACGACAAGTCTAGTCAGGGTCAGGTGGTGGCGGTCGTCTGAATCTAAAGGATGGGTACTCTAGCTGGTCCATCCGAATGAGCGTCCGAAACCGGAGGGGAATGTCCTCAGGATGAAGGATGCGTCTCTGAGGTATATATGCCCCCGTGCTAGCAAGGAAATCAGCGGGTCGATTCCCCTCTAGGTATATGTATGAGACATGGTAATGGATCAAGCGGAGGGTGTCTCTGATGCGCATAAGGGGATGCTGGATCTACCATGAGCCCTGGTGGCCAGATGTCAAAAGTTGATGACAGCTGCAGCATCCATCTCTATCCAGATATGGAAGGAGATCGAGGCGGCAATCTCAAGACCTATTTGTCCTATTTTTGTTGCATTTTTCGTGCTCGTTTTGCTTTTCTTTTTCCCTCGTTTTAGGTTGTTTCTTTCAGTTTTAGTCCTTTTCGTGTTTTATGATGTGTTTCCGTTCATTTTGAGTCTTTAGGTGTTTTTCGTTTGTTTTTCCAGTCTTTTTTGTGTTTTGTCGTTTTTGGTGTGTAGGTCGGGAGCTTCGGGCGAATTTTATATTTATTAACTGATAGAAGTGTGAAGGTGGTATGCGAGCAATATGCGGAAATTCACATACACCATCGCATAACTGAAATAACTGAAAGATGAAAGAAATAAAAATAAACTTTCGAGTAGAAGTGCGAAGGTGGTATGCGAGCAATATGCGGAAATTCGCATACCCCCTCACATAACTGAAAGATGAAAGAAACACGAAAAAAACATATTATGCACCAACTCTGCGAATAATATGCGACGTTGGTATATCGCAGTTGTGTCGCAGAATAATTTTTTCGACTAATAGTCGCAGATTCATTCGCCTAACAAGAATAATTATTTAATGGGAGACAGACCGCGATTGACCGAATCGTCATCGAATCTCTGCATATTCATCGCAGAAAAGTCGCATACTTTAACTCATAATTTTCTCGCCCATGCTCATACCTGTCTCCTATTTATCGCATAGTTAATCGCATATGTCTTCGTACTTTTTGGTGAAAAACTTAGCTTTTTATTGGGTGGTGTGAAAAACTTAGTATGACTTCAGAACGGGGTGAAAATAGCTATTTCCTCAAAAAGCAGATAAATAAACTTAATACAAGTCTCGCACCCCGACCGGCTAGAAATCACCTCAGGCTTGTTCTCCTCGCCGGTTGAACGCGGAACCTGCACGAAACTCCTACACCGGAGGTATTTTGTGGTGAAGTGCCTCCAACGCTCAAGTCAGATTTTGAGGAATAATATAAGTGTGTGGAAAAATGTAAGAGTATATGAGATCGTGTTCAAAGTGAGGATTCTCGCCCCAATTTATAAGGGCGAGCTACCTGTTCTACACGCGCGAGTAGGGCGAGTTCGGCCAGCTGTCCTCTGCTCGTCCGTACGACCGCGCGCCTCCACTATCCTTGATGTCAGGAAACGTGTCCCCTTTGTCAGAGGATGTCAGAGTTTGTTATAGCCATAAGCCACTCATAGGATGCCGCGTGTCTTCCCTTTCACGTGCTGGAGATTCCCTTATGCGCTCCGTTGTTCGACCAATTCTGTACGACCACGCCTTATTCGACCGTGCCCCTCAACCAACTCCTCGAGTAATCGCATCTGTCGACCACTTCTGATCCTATTAGTCCCTGCTGCCTGCTCTCTGTCTTTCATTGCAGGTGCCTGGTCTGGTTCGACCATATCGTCCCGCCTTATTTGGGTAATCCAACGAACCGGTCTGTTTTCCCCAGTTAGCCCAATAAAACCGGTTTGGTATATAATATCCCATATCATCTAGCCCCCCACTCTGGTCGAGTCTGAATGACTCGATCTAAGAGTAGGTATTGTCTGTGTTGCTGAGGCTCTGCTTCTTTGGTTTCGACCGCCTTTCCTCTTGACCGCTCTTTGCGATTTCGAATTTCGAATTTTACCACTTGTCCGCCTTTTCGGTCGCGTCCTTTCGCCTGTCAGGGCTCATCATTAACTCGTGCCCCGCATTCCCTCGTATCTCGTGCCATTTTAAAACCCTCGTTCCCACTGGCCGTCAGATCAACTACTTTAATCCATCGGTTAGCGATCCTCTGCCTTTCCACCTGCCTCTTCATCTCCACCCTTGAAACTTCGCGATCCAACGGCTGGTCATTCTCCTCGCTTACCTATTTCCCTTATAAATACTGCTACTTAAACAGATTTTCCTTTTCTCCACCCTCGCATTCTCACATAATACCAAGCTTCTCTGCAACTCGTGCTCTCCTGCAACTTCACAGTTCTCGATCTTCCAGTCGACAGAGTATCAATCACCATGAGTAAGTCTTCTTACCCCTTTCTCAGATTACTTTTCTCGAATTTTTAGTTTTATCTTTCTCTCTCCTTTCGCTTCTCCTTGTGTCTTATTCCCCCGATTTCTGTCCTACTGTGCTGTGTTTCGCCCTTCTTCTTCTTTTTTTTCTAATTAATTAAAATTTTCCTTTTTCTTTCTCTCTCTTTTTTTTTTTAGATTCCGCTACTTCGAGCGAAAATGATCGGCACAGTGGCAAGGACATGACCTCTCCTTCCTCTTCCGCAACTCTCAGTTTATCGGGCGATTCTGTACAAGAAATTCTTCAGCCTGAGCCCATTTCCATCTTTCCCCCTGTGTCGATCAGCGACAGCCCTACAGCCACTGCTATCTCTCCCTCCACCTATCTCGTCGACCAGCCTGAAGATGAGGTCACCTGCCGCCCTCCTTCTCCTCCTGTTGAGCGTGCTCGTCGAGCTATCGGCCAGGATGACGAGATCGAAGACGAGGATAATCCTCAGGACCATGTCCTGCTGTCTGCCCGTGATCCGACTGACTTTGTTCCTTTGTCTTCTCGTGCTTCAGACTCTTCGACCATACCTTCTCGTTCCCCTCAGCCCAAGTTATCCAAGCGGTCCAAGTCATCTAAACTGTCTTCGAGCGCCTCCCGTCTCGAGTTTGATGCGATTGGTCATCCTGGGACTGCTCGCACCCCTGATCATGATGATACCTTCGATAATCCTCCCGAGGGCTATTATACCTTCTTCCGCGCCCATTTTGACCTAGGCCTCCGTTTCCCCATCTGCCCGGCCTTGCTCGACCTGTGCGGTTTATATGGCCTCCCTCTCAACCAGATCACCCCCAACGCCTTTAGGACATTAGCGTCCTTTATTATTTTGTCCATAGTTCGCATGGGTAGATTAGATTTAGACTTTTTTGTATACTGCTACTTTGCTTCCAAACAATCAGACGACCTCTATTTAAAAAGCCGGAATAAAACCTGTTTTATCACTGATCGACCATCCAATGTGACAAGATGGAAAGACCAGTTTGTGTATGTACGTCCCCCGCAGCCTTACCCTTGGGCGCCCATCCCCTGGCTCACAGAGGTGCCCCTAAAACCTGCTTGTCCTGCTGCTAACCCAATCTTCGACCGTCGCATACAAGTGTGGAACTCCAATCCCGTTGCTTCTACTCCTTTACTTGAAAATGATAACCTTCTCCATTATTGTGGAATTTTAACCCATAAGGCGTTTTCTCCTCCTCTCTCCGAGACAAAATTCGCGTCGATTCTAAACTTGCTGAAGTTAAAAAAATGGCCCGGGAAGGTGCTCGAGCCATCCTTGTTATATTCTTTGAATTTATTATCTTATGTTATTGACTAACTCTCTTTGACTTGCAATCTGTTGGTACAGAAGGATTTTTGCACAAGCCCGACCTTAAGAAGTCTGGTGATAGGAGGTCCGCTCATAAGGATACTCCAGCCAACGTCGAGAAGGCCAAGGGGCAATCCTCGACCAAAGATGTGGCCTTTCGACCAGAGAAGTCCGGTGTCAGTGCTTCTTCCCACTCGAGCAGACAACGGGCTCCTCCCTCTCCACCCAGGAAAGTCGAGCGCCACCCCAATCACTCGACCAGGGAGGGCGACACCTCCAAGAAACGTCCCCGGACCGAGGTGACTGGTCTGCATTCCGCCAATCCTCTGCCCTCCCCCAAGCGGTCACAACTTGAAGCGGCTTCTTCCGGGAATCCCCCTTTCTCGTATTCTTCTCTCTCTTTGGTATCAGTCGGACCTTGAGAGACTGTGTCTCGGCTGATGAGCTTCCTACTGTTCGACGATACGCATCGATGGGGGGTGAATCGTCGCAATCAGGCCGAATATGGCATTCGTGCAGTGACGCAGGTATATTTCCCTCCTAACATTATCTTCGAGCATCCTGCCTTGTGTCCTTCTCATTCTTCTTCTTACTTCAGACTCTGGTCTCTATCGTGCCTCTCCTCGAGGAAGTGATGAATGACACTGGTCGTCCAATTCCCGTGCTTGAGGGCGACAACCGGCGTCTCGAGGAGGAAAATAGGAGGTTGAGGGCCGAGAACGAGGACCTGCTCCATACACGCCACGCCTTGGCAGAGCAGCTGAAAAAGGACGAGCAGTGCTACAAGGATGCGTTGAAAGGTAAGGATAAGGCCCTCGAAGTGGAGAAGGCTAGTAGCAAGAGGGAGGTCGAGGCCACTGCTATCACTGCGATCGAGCAGTCCCGTCGGGCTCTGTGGAGGACCCAAGTTGATCAGACTTTCCTCCGGGCCTATCGGGAGCAGCTGATCAAAGACTACCTTTGCTCGACGGCGTTCCTTAAAGAGGCTGCTGAGATGGGGATGGACTTCTATACTTATAGCATGGAGGAGGTCGAGCGCCAATTGAAGGAGATGGGGTTCACCGGTGAACTCGACCAGGACAAAACATGGGAGGCGATTCCCTCTGCTCCCTCTAACTTCACCGGCGACCCCAATTTGCCTGCTGAGCATCCTTGGTGGACCGCGTCTTTAGAGCGGACTATGGCGGGGGATCTCTCCTTGAAGAGCTTGTTCGATCTGCCTAGGTCCGGCGAGGTGCCCTTGGTTCGCCTCTCAGTGGCCATCCTTCCTCCCCAGCCTTTGACCACCAATTCTCCGTCGTCTATCTCCAATCCATCTGCCTCGGCCATCGCTCACTCTGCTGCCGCCTCCCTTTCTTCAAATGCCACTCGACCACTACTGCTTCTGCCTCCTCTGCAGTTGTCCAGTCGACCACAGCGGCTCAGTTGGGGTTTGCTGCTTTTGCCTCGTCAGTTGCAAGCACTCCATCAACTGCTGCTACCATGTCCTCGGCCACAACTGCCCAGTCGACTTCTGCAGCGCAGGCTTCTGCTACTGTGTCACCAACTATGTCATCTACCACCGCTGCACAGTCAACTGGCGCTGCTCCATCTACCACTGCTCCTCCAAAATAGTTTAGGCGTTTGACGATGTATTTTCATATTTTATTTTAGTGCAATTTGTAATCTTGTGCCCGTTATGGAATGAAAGCTTTAATTTCGTTTTCCTCGTGCTGTGCAATGCTTTTACTTTCCCAGTCTTTGTGCTACTTTGTATTATGACTTCTTATAGATATATTGATTGTGATCCTTGTGTGGGTGATCTTTCCATATCCGCGACCATTTGTTCATCTGTTTAAGTAGAATGGTTATCTTTGTGCTCGACTTCCTTCATGATATGCGCTTAATCGTCGCCTGATAATGTGATAAACCATAGTAACCACTTGCTATTTTTAAATGAGTGTAAACATCGTGGTCGTCCAGCCCGGGGGCGTGGACGTTGTCGACCACATGCCCACCCCTTGGAGTGTTCCGAAGACAAGCGACCTCCGCCCACCCCTTGATCGGGATGTTCCGAAAACGAAGGACTTTGGTCTTCTCGCTCGTCCACCTCAAGGGATGTTCCGAAAACATTGTTGTCGTCCAGCCCGGAGGCGTGGACGTTGTCGACCACATGCCCGCCCCTTGGAGTGTTCCGAAAACAAGCAACCTTCGCCCACCCCTTGATCGGGATGTTCCGAAATCGAAGGACTTTGGTCTTCTCGCTTGCCCGCCTCAAGGGATGTTCCGAAAACATTGTGGTCGTCCAGCCCGGAGGCGTGGACGTTGTCGACCACATGCCCACCCCTTGGAGTGTTCCGAAAACAAGTGACCTTCGCCCACCCCTTGATCGGGATGTTCCAAAAGCGAAGGACTTTGGTCTTCTCGCTTGCCCACTTCAAGGGATGTTCCGGAAACATTATGGTCGTCCAGCCCGGAGGCGTGGACGTTGTCGACCACATGCCCACCCCTTGGAGTGTTCCGAAAACAAGCGACCTTCGCCCATCCCTTGATCGGGATGTTCCGAAAGCGAAGGACTTTGGTCTTCTCGCTTGCCCACCTCAAGGGATGTTCCGAAAACATTGTGGTCGTCCAGCCCGGAGGCGTGGACGTTGTCGACCATATGCCCACCCCTTGGAGTGTTCCGAAAACAAGCGACCTTCGCCCACCCCTTGATCGGGATGTCCCGAAAGCGAAGGACTTTGGTCTTCTCGCTTGCCCACCTCAAGGGATATTCCGAAAACATTGTGGTCGTCCAGCCCGAAGGCGTGGACGTTGTCGACCACATGCCCACCCCTTGGAGTATTCCGAAAACAAGCGACCTTCGCCCATGTAACACCCAGTCTTATCGTGAAATCAGTGTGCGTAATTTCGCAAAGTCTTTTAAAAATAAAATCTTTTAACTTGCGAAAACTGATTTGGGGTGCTACCGTAAAACGTGACTTATTCTGAGAAACCATTATTTTAATCTTTTTAGCAAAATCCACGGTTTACTAAAAGCATTAATTATTTGAAAGTCTGGTCAAAAGATAAGTTCGTCAAAACATCAAAATCAGCGGAAACGTAGCATCATCAAAATATATACAATCACATGCATAAAAGTCCTGAATCGTCCGTGATCTCACACCTCCGGCCCGACATCCTGACCTGAAAAACATGATAAAAGTGGGTCGTGAGCACTATAACACTGTGCTTTGTGGAAACTCATACTAAAGTAAACAGTGAATATAATAACAATATCATGATCCTGGTATATATACATAACCTGAACATGAAACCGGTAATAACATGAACATGAATCTGATATCATCACGTGAACGTGAACCATGACCGTTACCTCATCTGCCAGCATAAAAATGCCGGACACCATGTGCACACTCTAGTGGGCAGACTAAGGCCACTAGAACCCAGAATGGACCGGCGACCATTCCGAGCGGATACATGACATGAAATACATACCTCAAACATGGTACCGTAATTATAATCAATATAGTACTTAGTTTGAGTCCCCACCTGATCCGTGAAACTGAAGGTAGTGCTGATGCCTGATCAAACTGAAATATAATATAAACAATTACTAATGACTATGCTCAGACTGATAAATTAACTGATTAATTATGTTAAGATGCTCTATTGAACTTGACATGATACTCGGACTTAATCGGTATAACTGGAACCGGTTAAGTACGGAACTGAACTGATAATAATTTATTGAACTGAACTGGACCCGGAATTTTAACTGAAAATGATACTGAAATCATGAACTGGGACTAAAACAACAAAACATGGGCTGAACCGGTCCAACCGGTCTGAACCGGACTGAACCGGTCTGGACCAAACCACCGGTCTGCTGAGTCGGCGGTCGGGCGCTGGCTCGGTCCACGGCCCTGCCGAGGCTGCATGTACGGGCGCTGCCTGGACGGGCCGCGGGCGCTGGATGCCAGCGCGACTGCTGCTGATGATGTGCTGGGCATGGACTGGGCACAGGCGTTCGTACTCGCGCGCATTGGCATGCCCTTGACATGACGTGACTCTGACTGGCTTGACGGGCGTGCAACAGAACTCGCTGGCGTGCGCAGGCACTGCCAGCGGACTCGTTGCAACGGGCAGGGTTGTGTGTGATGCCCCGCGGCATGCACGCACGCTGCCCGTCCGCGCTGCCTGACTGATGACAGATCGATCTTTTGCCTATACTTGGGTTGCGAATAAACGACGCACTGCGGCCTTCGTTTATCCCCGATAGGTGTATCTAGCAGACGCACTCAGGGCCTTCTTCTAGATACCGTGACTTCAAGACGCACTATTGGCCTTCTCTCCGACACTGTATGTAAAGACGCACTAATGGCCTTCTTTATCACACGTTAAGAACATAAAGTTCCCCCTCAAGATTGGCTCACCAATTCAATACTTCATTCAACTTCTAAAATATGATGAGGTACATGGGGTATTTATAGATACCAACTATCTCTAGATCTATTCTTACTAGGAAACTAATTAAATAATTAAATATTAAATCCTAAGTCTAGAAAGCAATAAAATCCTAAACCTACCAAATAACTATTGTTTGGCTTGCACACCAAGCAAATCTAGAAGCTCCCTAAAAATCCCCACATGCTAAAACTCTTCGGCCCCTTTCCATGCGCGCGCCATTGTACGCGTCGCCCGTCACGCGTTGCGCGCCGACCCTCGGCTCTACTAACCCTCAGCGCGCGAGGTGTCGTGCGCCTCATGTGCCCCGCACGCGCACGCCGCCTCCTTAGCACTCTCGCCTAGTCCTTCGGGAACTAGGACTTGCGCGTGTGCTCCCCAATCGCATCCACCTTCGCAAGCCTCGCCCCCGCTGTCCGCGTCCTACGCGTGCGTGTCCGCGCCCGTCATTCCTAAGCCTATGCGGTTTAGGCTTCTCGCGTCCGCCCCATACTCGCGTGCCAACGCGCGACTGCTACTACCGCTGCCCAACTCCCGCGCGTCCCCACCGTCGCCCGCTACGCCTATGCCTCCACGGACTAGGTGTTCGCCCGCGTTGCTGGTACTCGCGCGCCCATCGCGCGCCTCGCCCCAACTGGCCAACCATCGCGCGTCCCGACCACTCACGCGGTTGCCGCGCACGCCAGCCATCTCATCATCACCATCGCGCCCCGCGGTCTTGCCGACTTCCTCGCCTACGTACGTCCACTCGCTACTGCCTGCGAGCCCCGCGCCACCGCCGGCTTCCTCATACGCGTGCGCTGCCTTTACGCAACCCGCGCACCCCGTCCCTTTGCCGCCAAACGCTAACGCATCCCAATCGACCTCCGTGGCCTGACCCTCCGACCTTATGCGCGCATCAAGGCACGATGCGCGTTCCTTGCTCGTGCTCGCACCCTCGTCGCCAACCGACTCCGGCTGCTCGTCCGATGGCCACGGGTCCCATCCCTTCAACCTCACACAATCATCCGCCGGTTTCCACCAACCATTCTTTTCCCATCGCAACCCACGCCTTTTAGCCTCCTTCCTTTGAGCTTGTCTTTTCTTTGCACAAGGATCGCACCTACATTGATTTGCTTTTCGGGCCCGTGCTTTGCGTTGTCTCTTGGTCGTCTGTTTCCTTACCATCGACTTCAGCTTTGGCCCACAACTTTTTGGCCAATATTGTACACATGATGGCCGGTAAATAGGACTAGATGGCGTCTCCAACATATTTTCCAACCAAATATCAAGACCATCGCCATCATCATTGTCGGACTCTCCGGGGTTGATGACCACTTCCGTATCATTCCCCTCCTCTTCGGTACTTTCCTTGTCCTCAAGGATTAAGAAGTTAAGCTCGCCTTCTTCTTTGTTGTTCTCAACCACCATTGCTTCTCGGGCTTCCATGAGTTGACGCTCATACTCCTCAATATTCTTCCTCTCATGAAGCTCATCAAGATATGTTGCTTCCCATAGTGTGAGTTCTCTTTCCAATCCCTCCAACATCTCAAGATCTTCCCAGTCCAACTCATCCATTGGTGGGTAAGACATAATTAATTTTTTTTTTTTTTTTTAAGACTCTAAAAAAAAAATCGAAAATAATAGGGAAAATTTGAAAAATTCGAACCCCCAACAAGACTCAAAAAAATCGAAACAAAGAGAAATTCGTCCCCTCAACAAAAGGTAATAACCGAAAAAAAATAACAAAGGACTAACAAGATGACACTTTTTTTTTTGACTCAAATTTGAAAATAAAAAGGGAAAATTCGAACAATAAAATTCGAATCCCAACAAAAATAAAGAGAAATTCGGCCCCTCAGCAAAAGGCAAACCGAAAAAAATTAGAAGATAAGATAGACAAAATATCGATCAGCACCTCTCAACGAGAGCACCAATGATGACGGATCGATCTTTTGCCTATACTTGGGTTGCGAATAAACGACGCACTGCGGCCTTCGTTTATCCCTGATAGGTGTATCTAGCAGACGCACTCAGGGCCTTCTTCTAGATACCGTGACTTCAAGACGCACTATTGGCCTTCTCTCCGACACTGTATGTAAAGACGCACTAATGGCCTTCTTTATCACACGTTAAGAACATAAAGTTCCCCCTCAAGATTGGCTCACCAATTCAATACTTCATTCAACTTCTAAAATATGATGAGGTACATGGGGTATTTATAGATACCAACTATCTCTAGATCTATTCTTACTAGGAAACTAATTAAATAATTAAATATTAAATCCTAAGTCTAGAAAGCAATAAAATCCTAAACCTACCAAATAACTATTGCTTGGATTGCACACCAAGCAAATCTAGAAGCTCCCTAAAAATCCCCACATGCTAAAACTCTTCGGCCCCTTTCCATGCGCGCGCCTTTGTACGCGTCGACCGTCACGCGTTGCGCGCCGACCCTCGGCTCTCCTAACCCTCGACGCGCGAGGTGTCGTGCGCCTCATGTGCCCCGCACGCGCACGCCGCCTCCTTAGCACTCTCGCCTAGTCCTTCGGGAACTAGGACTTGCGCGTGTGCTCCCAAATCGCATCCACCTTCGCAAGCCTCGCCCCCGCTGTCCGCGTCCCGCGCGTGCGTGTCCGCGCCCGTCATTCCTAAGCCTATGCGGTTTAGGCTTCTCGTGTCCGCCCCATACTCGCGTGCCAACGCGCGACTGCTACTACCGCTGCCCAACTCCCGCGCGTCCCCACCGTCGCCCGCTACGCCTATGCCTCCACAGACTAGGTGTTCACCCGCGTTGCTGGTACTCGCGCGCCCATCGCGCGCCTCGCCCCAGCTGGCCAACCATCGCGCGTCCCGACCACTCACGCGGTTGCCGCGCACGCCAGCCATCTCATCATCACCATCGCTCCCCGCGGTCTTGCCGACTTCCTCGCCTACGTACGTCCACTCGCTACTGCCTGCGAGCCCCGCGCCACCGCCGGCTTCCTCATACGCGTGCGCTGCCTTTACGCAACCCGCGCACCCCGTCCCTTTGCCGCCAAACGCTAACGCATCCCAATCAACCTCCGTGGCCTGACCCTCCGACCTTATGCGCGCATCAAGGCACGATGCGCGTTCCTTACTCGTGCTCGCACCCTCGTCGCCAACCGACTCCGGCTGCTCGTCCGATGGCCACGGGTCCCATCCCTTTAACCTCACACAATCATCCGCCGATTTCCACCAACCATTCTTTTCCCATCGCAACCCACGCCTTTTAGCCTCCTTCCTTTGAGCTTGTCTTTTCTTTGCACAAGGCTCGCACCTACATTGATTTGCTTTTTGGGCCCGTGCTTTGCGTTGTCTCTTGGTCGTCCGTTTTCTTACCATCGACTTCAGCTTTGGCCCACAACCTTTTGGCCAATCTTGTACACATGATGGCCGGTAAATAGGACTAGATGGCGTCTCCAACATATTTTCCAACCAAATATCAAGACCATCGCCATCATCATTGTCGGACTCACCGGGGTTGATGACCACTTCCGTATCACTGACTGCCGGCACGCTGCTGCCGTTGTATGCGGGCAGCACGGCCACGACCGGCCCTTGCCGGCCGTCCGGCTATTCCTTTCGACCGATTCAACATAAAACAACATGATTCAACCTGAAATGATCATAACAACTAAATCCCCTGATCTTGAACAAGATAACATAAATTTTACTCGATGACTTGCATTAAGCCAAGGCGTGCGCGCCGTGCGCCGCTTACGACCTCGACCAATTTCCTTGGTCGAACCTTAACTATTTTCTCGACAATTAAGACATGATTTAACATGATGTACCATAATTTAACATGACATGAGCTATTATACTTGAATTGTCCGACAACACTCAACCTAATCATGAAAATGGCCTTGACACGCGCACCGTGCGCGGTCTTTGGCTTTAAGCCAAACACTCGACCGATCTTGAAAACTTCTCGGCCATCATGAACTGAATGATTATAAAATGACATATAATGGTCAATTAGACATGAATTGTTCGGGAGTTGTCGGATAAAAATGGATATTGTTCGGTCACGACTTAGTAAGCACCAAAAACCGAACATGACTTAACCTTACATGAAGCAATGGCCATGAACTGCACTTGGTACATCTTGGTCCTATCAACCAGTATTTACATGGAAGGTGATGTTACCTTTGCAAACGGTCGGCCGAATTGAGCTTCGGTGCTTGCGATCGGCCTCTCCGTGCGATACGTGCGCTTGTCGTGCGCTTGAGCGTGACTTGTGTGCGGTGCTCTCTCTAGGCCCTCACACTCCTTACTCAATTAGCTAATTTATGAGGAAGTGTATATGCTGAAGTGAGGAAAACTCTCCGAATACTTAACATATATTTATGATAACCGAAAACATGAAGAGGTGTTTGGAAAATTTAGGCCAATAATAACTCTCCAAATGTCATAGACATGGCTTAATTGTGAGCCAAATTAGCTTAGTCATCCTTAATAATGCTTAGTCACAAGTTGGGAGCTTAGGAAGAAGACACATCATGCTAAGTAAATGATGAGAAATAAGTGTTTCATGAATTGGTAAAAATTTTCCCAACATTCTTTTGCTCACGGCTTTTTGGGAAAATATTGGACATGATTTGGCTTTTATGGCTTAAACGTGCTTAGAGAATTAATTAAGCACAATAAAATGCTTATTTGATAACTCATGATTTATTTGATTAACTTGGTACTTAAATACAAAAATTAATCCGAACGTGAACGTGACTTCGAAAATCATTTCAAAGAGTCTTGACTGAAATAATTAATTCTGAAAATAATAATCGACAACGTTATTATATCGGAGCTAAAACATGATTATATTATTAATCTAACGGGCTATTCCTGACTGAATAATTAATTCTGAACTTATTAATTAAATAAACGAATCGGAATTAAATCTGGAAACTTATTCGGTTACTTAAATAATTAAACCGAATAATTTATCGACTAATAGTCGAACTTGGAATATGACTAGCTGATTAACTCGAACTTGAACATGAACATGATTATTTATTAACAAAGGCTAGCTTAATATCAAAAGCTAGTATTTTACTTTATTAATAAAACTCGGGGTGTTACAATCCACCCTCCTTAAAATATTTTCGTCCTCGGAAATACTAAAACTGAACGTACAAGCTTAACATAAAGCTTATACTTACTGATTACATGACTTGAGAATTCAGTACTGTAATACTGAATAATAGACTTGATCTGAACTGAGGAGTCATCAATTCACAATTAAGTGAATTGTTGATTACTGCTGACTGAGACTGGACACTAAGTGTTCCACTGATGATATTAAAAAAACATACTTCTTGAGCGTACTGGTCATCATCTTCTGGTGATTACTGCTGACTGAGACTGGACACTAAGTGTTCCACTGATGATATTAAAAAAACATACTTCTTGAGCGTACTGGTCATCATCTTCTGGCTGATTGCTGATCTTCGGTCTGAACGTTAGTCGTGGAAAACTCCAACTGTTGGTACACACGGAAGATTCCAGAAATACGCATATGTACAAATGAGGATAACTAGCAATATCAGTAATTACCTTTCTTGAATATGTACTCGATAACGCGGCACATCGTTCGCGGCACATTGTAATGCGGCACACCTGCTCCTCATCAAGCGAGTGCGGCACGCCTGCATACAGCACCTGGCGAACATTGCACCTGCGTCGTCGACGTAGTCTGATCGTATCTGTACCTTAAGCTAGTAAGCTCAATGTACAATAATGCTAACTCTCTGTAATCTCCTGTGTACTGTAACTTAGACATGGCATCCTTCTTTTCTTGCGTCATGCGTACTTGAATGGGAAGCGTCAGTTGGTCATCATGGCATGGTCTGTTGTTGTTGATTGGCCCTTCTCCGTTGTACCTGCAAATCTTTACCTTCCCTGAGGTTTAACATAACCTCAAGAAAAAGCTATCATGAACTAATCTTTCCTACGATTTCCCAAATTTTGAAAATTTGAGAATCGAGGCACTGATTATACCTGAAATGACTAATACGTCGTGTCTTATTAGACAAGCTATCTTTGACTTTGGCATAACTAGCCTGAATATTCTCATAACTGGATAACCATGACTTGACATGACTGAAACATCTTTGCCTGAACGTTGAAAGCTATCCCGAGACAACTTAATAGTTGCTACGGAATTTGGAAACATGACATTTGTTGATTCACTTGACTTGATAAGGTGCGACTTCAAGTTTCCAGGTAAATTTGGACTAATGGTCTGTATATCAGACCGCCACATTTAACCCGGCTGAACAACTATTATACGTCGACCTTACATCATGAATATAGACTGTAAATCGTGAACATGAATTTATAACTCTGTACTGTAGAGGGCTGTTCCAGTATCAACTGGTCCCGCAAGTACAAAGTTATTAGCTGATCTTGATCTTTGAAAACCTTAACTTGAAGTATCCTGACTGAAAAATACTTGACATGACTGACTTTAAAGGTTGTGATTACATGAAATCATACTGCTCCGGTCCCAGCTTCAAGCCTCCATGGTAACCCGACTGAGTGACTCTTATTTCAAGCCTCCATGGTAACCCGGACTATTGACTCTTATACACTGGAAACCGTTACTTTAACAATGGCTTGAGAATTATAACAATCTTTAACACGAAAAGTTTTTCAGTCAGTAATTTTCAGAAAAACCTGAACTGTCACGCTCACGCCTCGCCGACTACAGGTAAGTGCTGATTTAGTTTTCAGTTATAAACATATTACTATTGTCTATGCTCAGAAATTATTAAATTAGGACTTAGTTAAGATGCTCGAATCAGGTTCAGACTATAGAGTTCTGTATATTCAGATATGACTCTAGAATTCAGTATCTTCCGATATGACTCTAGATTTCCTCAGGATTCATGTCAGTATTTATCGGCCATGTTTAGCAACTCGTCAAGAAATTTGTGTGCTTTATTGATCAGCTTTAATAAAGTCATCAGTAAGGATGTTCGAATCAAAATTCAGAACCTTAGAAAGGGGCTAAGTTTGAGAACTCTAGATTAAATTCTAGATTTATTCGTGTCAAGTTAACGACTCGTCAAGAGATTTGTAAGCATTTATATTTACAAATCTTAGCAATCGTGCTCCTCAGACATTTTTTATCAAAATTTCTCATTTTGCCAATCAGTTGGCACATTCCAAGGAGGAATTCCTTGATTCAGCTCAGGGAATATACTCAAATTTCCTAAGTCAGATCAGTAAATCTGGCCACTAGAATGTGCACATGGTGTCCGGCATTTTTAATGCTGGCAGATGAGGTAACGGTCATGGTTCACGTTCACGTGATGATATCAAGTTCATGTTCATGTTATTACCGGTTTCATGTTCAAGTTATGTATATACCAGGATCATGATATTGTTATTATATTCACTGTTTACTTTAGTATGAGTTTCTGCGGAGCACAGTGTTTTAGTGCTCACGCCCCCACGTATTTCATGTTTTTCAGGTCCCAGAGTCGGGGACGAGGAATGAGCTGACGGGCAGTTCAGAATATTTGTGGATATGTATATATATGATGTTTTGGCTACACTACTATTCTGCTATCAGTTTTCAGTACTTTAAAACAGCTTTTGATCCGACGTTAGTCGGTTAAAATATTTCAGCACCGTTTCTATTATCAGTTTAAAATTAACAGTTTTTCAGAAAAGACAAATTTTCACGGTAGCACTCCGAATCAGTTTTCGCAACATAAATGTTTTATTTATTTATTTATTTAGAAAAATTGCGAAAAAGCGTACTCTGAATTTCAGTAAAAAGTCGGGGTGTTACAGCCCACCCCTTGATCAGGATGTTCCGAAAGCGAAGGACTTTAGTCTTCTCGCTTGCCCACCTCAAGGGATGTTCTGAAAACATTGTGGTCGTCCAGCCCGAAGGCGTAGACGTTGTCGACCACATGCCGACCCCTTGGAGTGTTCCGAAAACAAGCGACCTTCGCCCACCCCTTGATCGGGATGTTCCGAAAGCGAAGGACTTTGTTCTTCTCGCTTACCCACCTCAAGGGATGTTCTAAAAACATTGTGGTCGTCCAGCCCGGAGGCGTGGACGTTGTCGACCACATGCCCACCCCTTGGAGTGTTCCGAAAACAAGCGACCTTCGCCTACCCCTTGATCGGGATGTTCCGAAAGCGAAGGACTTTGGTCTTCTCGCTTGCCCACCTCAAGGGATGTTCCGAAAACATTGTGGTCGTCCAGCCCGGAGGCATGGACGTTGTCGACCACATGCCCACCCCTTGGAGTGTTCCGAAAACAAGCGACCTTCGCCCACCCCTTCATCGGGATGTTCCAAAAGCGAAGGACTTTGGTCTTCTCGCTTGCCCACCTCAAGGGATGTTCCAAAAACATTGTGGTCGTCCAGCCCGGAGGCGTGGACGTTGTTGACCACATGCCCACCCCTTGGAGTGTTCTGAAAACAAGCGACCTTCGCCCACCCCTTGATCGGGATGTTCTGAAAGTGAAGGACTTTTCTCTTACTTCGAGTGATGATGAGCAGGGGTTGCACCCGCGGTTCCACATATGCCCGATAAGAAATTCCATAGAAGTTGTATAAGTGATCGGCTTTCATTACATATATTGAATCTAAAATCCACATGACCATATATAAAGATTGACTATGTCGTTAGATAGATCAGACCGAACTTGCAAATGACATGTTGTGAGAAATCAATGGTAAATATGAAAAGAAATCAGTAATCATAGAAATCGATGATTTTGACAATTCTTGAACAAAATTTGCTTCGAGTTACATTAATCCAATTTTCTCGAGCATACAGAAGGTAATCACAACTTGTAAATGACATGCTTATACGTAATATTTTTTTAGATTAGCTACGTTCCACGACCTGGCCAGTGATCTGCCCTCTGCATCCTTAAGAGAATATGCTCCTCCTGCATGAACTTTCTCGACCAAGTATGGTCCTTCCCAATTAGGCTCCAGCTTCCCTACATGCTTGAGCACGTCCACCCTTTTCCAGACTAGATCGCCCACCTGAAATCGACGGATTTTCACCTTTCTGTCATGGGCTGCTCTCATGCGTTGTTTGTACGCCTCTACTCTGGTCGAGGCCTGTTCCCTAAGTTCTTGAATCGTGTCCAAGGCAGCCATCATGAGTTCTTCATTCTGCCCCTGGTCATACGCGCTTATCCGTTGCGATTGCAATTCTGGCTCGACCGGCAATAGCGCCTCCATCCCGTAGACCAGGCTGAAAGGTGTCTCTCCCGTGGTCGACCTCGGGGTAGTTCTGTAGGCCCAGAGTACGGATGTCAACTCGTCGACCCACACCCCCGAGGCTTTTTCCAGTCTTGTCTTTAACCCGTTCAATATAATCCTGTTGGTCACTTCCACTTGCCCATTGGCTTGCAGGTGGGTGACGGAGGCAAAGTGCTGCTCGGTTCCCATCTCCTCGCACCACGTCCTAACTCGCTTACCATTGAACTACGTTCCATTATCCGATATCAAGACTTTGGGCACTCCGAACCGGCAACAAATGTTGTTATACAGAAATTGGATCACTTTCTCCTCAGTGATCTTGGCCAGCGGCTCAGCTTCCACCCATTTCGTAAAGTAATCGACTGCCACAATTAAGAATTTTCGTTGTCCCGTCGCTTGCGGCATTGGCCCTACAAGATCGATTCCCCACTTCGCGAACAAAATTGATGCACTCATAGTAGTCATTGTCTCAGCGGGTTGGTGGATAAGCGGGCCGTGTTTCTGACATTGCAAACATCTTTTGGTCATCTCCTTGGCATCCGCCTTCATTGTCGGGCAGAAATACCCTGCTCTCAGAATTTTGGCCACCATGGCTCCAGCCTTGCTGTGGTCGCTGCAGCATCCTTCGTGCACCTCTTTGAGGACGTGCCGACCCTCTTCCTTGGTCACACACCGCAAATGTGGCCCGGCATACGAAAGCTTGTAAAGAATCCCTCCCTGCTCGAAAAACCTTCCCATTACCTTGACTGTTCCTTCTCTTAGCTCTTTCAGGATCAGAGCCCTCTAGTCTTCGACTTCCTCGATCTCTACCACTTCTGCTTCGACCACACTTCTTTCCATGTGGAACAGGGTCACACTTCTGCTCTTATAGTCTACCAAATTTTGAGCGATTTTAGATAACAGATCGGCCCGACCATTCTCTCCTCTTGGTATTTGCATTAACTCGAAAGATCCGAATTTTTCCTTTAGCCTCTTCATATCATGCACATAACGCTGCAGTCTGTCCTCCTTGATCTCAAAACCCTCCTGAAACTGTCCGACCACCAGCTGGGAGTCAGAGTGGACTTGGATTTGTCGAGCACCTCCGGCCAGGGCTAACTGCAACCCTTTAATCACCGCTTCGTATTCTGCCTCATTGTTTGATACTCGAAACCCCATTTTCACAGCAAACTCCAAGTAATCTCCTTTGGGCGACACCAGTACTATGCCCAGGCCTACTCCGCTCCTCGACACCGAGCCATCTGCGAACAGTTGCCAAATTTCCTCCGTTTGCTCTTCCTCCTTCGTACCCTCCTGAATAAAGTCGGCCAAAACTTGCGCCTTGATCGCCCTTCTTGGTTCGTAGAGGATAGAATATTCGCTCAGCTCGACCGCCCATTTCACTAGTCGACCAGACACCGCTGGTCGGCCTAAAGTCTGCTCCAGAGGCATGTTTGTTCGCACCTTGACCCTATGGTTTAGGAAATACGGCCTTAGCTTTCGGACCGTCACGACCACCGCCAATGCACATTTCTCAATTTCTGAGTACCTCAACTCTGCTCCTTGCATTACCCGACTGACATAGTATATTGAGAGTTGTGCCGCTCCTTCTTCTCGCAACAGTACCGAGCTTACCGCACTCTTGCCCACCGATATGTAGAGCACAAGTTCTTCTCCATGTGTTGGCTTAGCTAGCAAGGGCAAATTTGCCAGCACCTCCCGCAACTCTTCGAAGGCCTTCTGGGCTTCCTCCGTCCACTGGAACTTCGAGCTCTTCTTCAACGTCTTGAACAGAGAGCCACTCTTCTCAGCTACTTTAGAGATGAATCTGCTCAACCCCGCTATTCGACCAGTTAGCATTTGAATCTCCTTCACACTGGTAGGTGGCTTCATTTCTATTACCGCTCTCACTTTCTCAGGGTTCACCTCTATTCCCCGTTTCGTCACCATATAGCCTAAGAATTTTCCTGCGTTGACACCAAACGAGCACTTGGCTGGATTAAGCTTCATGCCATATCTCCTTAGTGTTTGGAAAGTCTCTCTCAGGTCGCCCACGTGATCCGCCTCCATTTTGCTCTTTACCAGCATGTCATCGACATATACCTCCATATTTCTCCCCAACTGGTCTTTGAAAATCTGGTCGACCAGCCTCTGATAAGTGGCCCCGGCATTCTTCAGTCCAAATGGCATGACCACATAACAATAGGTGCCTTTGCTCGTTATGAAGCTCACCCTCTTCCAATCTTCCTTTGCCAAGGGGATTTGATGGTACCCCTGTGAGGCATCCATTAGGCTGAGCAATTCGCATCCTGCTGTGGAGTCTACCAGTTGGTCGATCCTTGGTAGCGGGTATAAATCCTTTGGGTAGGCCTTATTCAGGTCAGGAAAATCGATGCACATCCTCCACTTCCCTCCCGATTTGGACACCATCACCGTGTTAGATAACCACTTAGGGAACTGAATTTTCTTGATGTGCCCAGCGTTCAACAACTTTTCGACCTCCTGCTCGATAATTTTTTCCATTTCCACGCCATGATGTCTCATTTTCTATTTTATCGGCTTCACGCTGAGATCAATATTGAGTCTGTGCTCCATCACCCTTGCTTCGATCCCCGTTAGCTCATCCGCTGTATACGCGAAGATGTCTGTAAACTCCCTTATTAGACTGATCAACTTCGACCTGATCGGCTCTCCCAAATCTTTCCCAATCTTGAACTTGCGATCATCACATCCCTGCACTATCTGAACTTCTTCGACCTCGCCCCCGGGTTGTATGTCTATCTTCTTCTTTCCTTTATCCTGCCCTCCCATTTCCTCCTTCGTTCTCGACCCTCCTGGTCGATCGGGCCTCTCCTCCTTGCATTTCAATTACTTTTCTGCCATCCACTTATTATTGCTGATTGTAGTTTGGTAGCAACTCCTCGACGTGAGATGGTCTCCAGCAATCTCGCCCACATTTTCCCCCACCGGATATTTGATCGTCATGTGTTATGTAGACACGACCGCTTGGAACGCGTTTAAACTTGTCCGTCCTAAAATGATATTATAAGACGATTCTGCACCAACCACTACGAACCCGACCCCAACGCTACAGTCAGGCTTACTTCGCCCATTGGCATCATCTCCCCTCCATTAAAACCATATAAGGCTGTTGCCACCGGTTTCAGCTCCAGATTTAAGTGTTTGTTGATCTGCGCGAAGCAATCATAGAACATCACATCGACCGAGCTCCCAGTGTCGGTGAACACCCTTTTTACGTCGAAACCTGCCACTTCTGCCGTGATGACCAGTGCGTCATTGTGGGGTAACAAAATCCCCTCCGCGTCTTCTGCTCGAAAGCTGATCACTGGCATTCGACCAGTTATCCCAACCTCCTCCCTTTTGCGTTTCACAGCTCGCACGTGCACCTTTCGTGCATTGTTTGAATCTCCATCCGTGGGCCCTCCTGAGATCATATAAATTGTGCCTCTCTTCACGAGCACCTCCCCCCTCAACTCCTCTCGATCATCGTTCTGTCTTCTCCTTCTCTCTTTTCTAGCGTCGTCTTCCCTATCATCATCTCTGTCACTCCTTGCCACCGAATCCTCCCTGCACCTTCTCCGTTCTTTACCCCGCGGTCGATTGTGGATGACGAATTCTTTCAAGTGCCCTGCCCGTATGAGACGCTCGATCTCGTCTTTCAAGTTCCTACAATCCTCCGTGTTATGCCCATAATCCCTATGGAATCTGCAGTATTTATTCGACCTGGGCTTGGTCGGTCCCTCGAACCTCGTCGCCGGCCACGTGACCTCCTTGCTTTCCAACTTTTCCTCAATGGCCGCCAAGACTTCGCCCACCTGGGCGTTGATCGGAGTGAAATGGTTATATCTTTGGCCGTTTGGTAACCGGGGTCGTCCTTGCCAGCGATCTTCTCGTCCCTCTCGGAACGAATTTCGCCCATCCCTTCTGGGCGACAGCTTCTTAAAGGATCCACCTTTTGGGGAACTTTTCCTAGGCGATCTTCTCCTGGGCGAGCTCGGCCTTCCCTTCCTTTGCTCAGGTTTCACAACCTCCTCAAGCTTGGCAAACTCCGCTTCCGTTTCTTCTAAATTAATGTACTTCTTGCATCTCTTAAGCACCTCATCGTAAGTTCGAGCAGACGTCTTCGCCAGTGATGTTCGACATGGTCCTGGTCACAGACTCCTAATCAATCCTCCTGCCTTCACCTCGTCGCCCGCCGTGGGCACCTCTAAACACATTTGATTGTATCGAGCAACATATTTCCGCAGGGACTCTTTCTCGCCTTGTCGCATCGCCATCAAAGTGAGGTATGTCTTCTCCTGGGTGACCGCGCTTGAATATTGATTAGTAAGTTGTCCTGCGAAATCCTCAAAGTCTCTGATCGAACCAGGAGCTAATTGGTGGAACCAGTCGAGCGTGCCTCCTCGTAAGGTCGACAGAAAAGCCATGCAACTGACCGGATCTGAATACCCGTGCAAGACGGACATGTTTTCAAATGCCCTCACATGCCCGACGGGTCGCTCGACCCATCATAAATCAGATTTATCTCCCGGAAACTCGCAGGCAGTGGTGCAGCTAGGATATCCCTCGAGAACGGGTGTCCTCGAGCACGCCTGTCCGGCCTTTCTTCCACCTTCTCCTGTAGTTGTCGGAGCTGCTCGACCATCCTCTCCATTGCCCTATCTCTGTGCTCGTCTCCTCCGCCATAACTCGACACGTCCTCCTCTTGTGTTCCAGGTATCGTGGTCGGTGTGGTAGTAGCCTGGGACGTCTGGTGAGTGACCTGCTGCACAGCCTGTGCCGCCGCGTTGGCCATCATCCTCTGCATCTCTTCTCTCGTCATGGTCACCATTTGTTGGGCAGGGGTTTCCGGCGCTCCTCCTGTTGGTGGCACCATTGTCTGCACCGTTGGTTCAACCTGTTGCGTCACAACCGGGCCTACTTGCAACTACGTGAGGATTGCCGTCGGCGCTGCTTCACGAGCCTCGTGCTCCCTGCTCGTGCCTTCCCCTCCACCCGGGATCGCTGTACTCTGGGGCATCAGCGCTGGGGTCACCGGTGTTCGGGATGGTCCAGAGAATCCGGGTGGAGGTCCTGCTCCCATCGGTCTTGTCGTCGTCCACGCTTCATCAAATGACGATTGCAAATTCACTCGAGGAACTCCGTCCGCCATAGCTGAGCTCAGAACACAACTTTTTGAACGAGAGTCCCACAGACGGCGCCAATAATACAAGTCTGACACCCCGACCGGCTGGAAATCACCTCAGGCTTGTTCTCCTTGCCGGTTGAACGCGGAACCTGCACGAAACTCCTACATCGGAGGTATTTTCCAGTGAAGAGCCTCCAACGCTCAAGTCAGATCTTGAAGAATAATATAAGTGTGTGGAAAAATGTAAGAGTATATGAGATCGTGTTCAAAGTGAGGATTCTCGCCCCTATTTATAAGGGCGAGCTACCTGTTCTACACGCGCGAGTAGGGCGAGTTCGGCCAGCTGTCCTCTGCTCGTCCGTACGGCCGCGCGCCTCCACTATCCTTGATGTCAGGAAACGTGTCCCCTTTGTCAGAGAATGTCAGATTTTGTTATAGCCATAAGCCACTCATAGGATGTCGCGTGTCTTCCCTTTCACGTGCTGGAGATTCCCTTATGCGCTCTGTTTGACCAATTCTGTACGACCACACCTTATTCGACCGTGCCCCTCGACCAACTCCTCGAGTAATCGCATCTGTCGACCACTTCTGATCCCATTAGTCCCTGCTGCCTGCTCTCTGTCTTTCATTGCAGGTGTCTTTTCTGGTTCGACCATATCGTCCCGCCTTATTTGGGTAATCCAACGAACCGGTCTGTTTTCCCCGGTTAGCCCAATAAAACCGGTCTGGTATATAATATCCCATATCATCTAGTCCTCCCACTCTGGTCGAGTCTGAATGACTCGATCTAAGAGTAGCTACTGTCTGTGTTGCTGAGGCTCTGCTTCTTTGGTTTCGACCACCTTTCCCCTTGACCGCTCTTTGCGATTTCGAATTTCGAATTTTACCACTTGTCCGCCTTTTCGGTCGCGTCCTTTCGTCTGTCAGGGCTCATCATTACCTCATGCCCCCATTCCCTCGTATCTCATGCCACTTTAAAACCCTCGTTCCCGCTGGCCGTCAGATCAACTACTTTAATCCATCGGTTAGCGATCCTCTGCCTTTCCACCTGCCTCTTCATCTCCACCCTTGAAACTTCACGATCCAACGGCTGGTCTTTCTCCTAGCTTACCTATTTCCCTTATAAATACTGCTACTTAAACAGATTTCGTTGGGTGGTGTGAAAAACTTAGTATGACTTTAGAACGGGGTAAAAATAGTTATTTCCTCAAAAAGCAGATAAATAAATTGATAAAGGACTTCTTGTTGGGATCAATGAAGATTTTGTTATGCACAAATCACGAATTCAATAGCAAAACGTAAACCTATGCGCAGCGGATCTAAAGGTTTGCGTAGAGAACTTACGGCTTAAAATTTATGGCGATCTGGCTGATCTTCTAGATGGCCGTACACAACATACCAATGAATTGTTGACTGCAAATCGAGTCCTAGGATTGCACGAACAAGATCAGATCAAACGAGTGAAAAATGGATGAAGAAAAGTTGCAGTCCATGTACCTTGCGGCGGCGCGTGCGGGCGTGTGGGTGGTCGGACAGCTGAAATCTCAGCGGCGTTGGAAAGCTCTCGTCGAGACGGTCATCTGGGTATACTGCACGTCTTGATCAGACCTCCGGTTAGTTCTGTACGACCAAATATATTTCATCTCACTTTACCCAAAGGTCTTCTATTGTATATCTCAAACACCTCTTAATCTTGTACCAGTGGAACAACAAGAAGAAGATAAAGCTCGAACGAGAACTGAGAGAGAAGAGAGGCGTGGGGCGTGATTTCCAAGATGTGGAATTCTCTTCTCTTCCCCTGAGATTAATGATGTATATATAGAGCTACAGTAGGGATCCTTAGGAGATTAGGATTAGGGCTCCTTAATTAATTAAACTTGTGGACCAAGACACTTATCTTAACTAATTAAATAATATTAAATGGGCCACCAACATAATATCATTGCACTCTCTTTTCCTAGCCCAATTTATAATTGAGACTCCAATAATAATTACTCGATTTATCTCTCCATGTTTATGATATAATGTCCATTAATTAATTCGATTACTGGCAATCAAGAATTAATTAATTTATTATTATTTAACCGAAGCTATCGCTCGTTCATCACATTATTACTATGCCGGAATTTAATCCATCTTCAGGGTTTAGCATAATAATCCTTTATGAACTCACTCCGGGGACATCATCAAACTAACGCACATGGTGACCGTAAATATCCTAACAGCACATCCTCCATGTAGCAATATTACCCAAGACAGCGGGTCTATTGGCCCAGTTCACTAAGCCTCACCCATGCTAATCAAAGTAATAAATACTACAAATATATGTTTGTTTAATATCTTACGGGTTAAGAGTACGCAGTAATTAACCGAGGCCTAGTTCGTTTACGACGATCAGTATAAAATGAACTGCTCCTCTCTGGGATCCTGTTCAATACATAAATGTACTAGTGCAACTAATCAGTCAAGACAATCTGTACAGTTGACACTACAACCGTTCGCGATGGGGTGTTCATGTCCATCTGGGTTGTGAACAACTTATTCTTGTTTCGCGAGTAACTGATGGCATGATCTTCGGTTCGCCCGATGACGACCCACACTATCTAATGCAAAACAACAGAATGTAGAACTTGTTTAATCTAACATGTTTCTCATTCATAAAGGGTAAAAGTGTAATATCATCCAAAGCCAAGCTTTCAGTATATAACACTAACAATCTCCCACTTATACTTAAAGCTTTCGCTTTTACAGGTATAATCCTATCAATCCGTTATTCTAAAAGACCTATGTCAATCCTATCGCCATGCACTTGACTCCCATTCCTGTCACGTGTTTGACGAAGACCTTCTCCGGAAAACTCTTCGTGAAAGGATCAGCTAGGTTGTCCTCATATGAAATCTTGGCAACATCAACGTCTCTTCTACCAACTATCTCTCGGATCAGATGGTACTTGCGCTCTATGTGTTTACTTGCTCTGTGGGCTCGTGGTTCCCTTGAGTTTGCTACTGCTCCACTGTTATCATAGTACACGATTGATATAGCCATACTATCGTATAACGGTTCAGACATTACCGAGTCGAATTATCTGAAGTCGGCTCTTTCTGCGGACTCCTTATAATATCTCCGGTCTATAAGGGCCCAGGCGTCTCTCTCAGTTAACTTCCATGTGTCGACTAGCAGAAGTAGACTCCCTCCGGAAATATGGACAAGCGCATCAGGGTCTACTGACGATTGAAGATGACCTAGTCGACTCGAGTTGATATCCCGAGTCCACTGAGGAAGTCTCGAGGCTCATTGTCCCTGACGACTCCGGTGTACTTCAACATATCATAAGGAAGCTATTAAGGATAAGAAAGAATCTAGATATTGACTAGGAGATGGACGGAATGCGAACCGACCAGGGTATTTTGGATATTTCCAGTAAGTCGGCCGGGGCATTTTGGGAACTTCGGGTAAATGTTTTGCTTCTATAAAAAGGAGCTGAGGTAACCCCAAATCCCTAACTCCCATTCATTCTATACTCTCGTCCATTACTGTTGCTGCTCTCTCAGAGCAGCCCTCTTCATCTCTTTCACATACTGACTTGAGCGTCGGAGGCTCTACGCCGGGAACCCCTCCGGTGTTGAGTTCTTGCAGGTGTTCTCGTTATTTGACGACGGTTCGAAGGCGTTCAAGACAGATCTGAGCCCATTACCATCGGTTCATTCCAGATCTGAGCCCACTCCCATCGGTTCGCTCCAGATCTGAAAAGAGACCCGTCATTTTGGCGCCTTCTGTGGGGTGTTCTTGAAGGAATTAAGAGCTTTACACCTAGCTTTGATCTGTCTCTGATGGCTGAGAAGGAAGGACTGCAGAAGAATTTGAACGAAGATTTCAGGGCAACATGGACTGACAAGCGGCCTCCGCCGATTCCCAGCCCCAGACCATCGCTCCAAGTGTTTGGCTTCCCACCGTTCGGAACACACGCGCCGTCAGGAGCGCGTGTGGGGGAGGAGACACCTATCACCCCGCCTGGGGTCAAGATCTCAGTGCTCACTCAAGGGGGGGCCAACCACGTGAAAGGCACGAGCGGAGGAGTCGATGGTCATGAATCGACCGAAACATCTCTGAGTTTGGAGAGGCAGCCCGGACAACTTGAACTGGGAGCAAAGCCACCACCCCAAGTCGAGGAGCAAACACTAACCATGACAAGAAGCGAGATGCAAAGAATGATTGCAGAGGCGTGGCGGCCCAACTCAAGTAGGCACAAGTCGAGCAACCCAGAGTCGAGAAACCCAGAGTCGAGCAACCAAGGGTCGAGCAGCATCGGATTGAACAATCTCCCCATGAGCGCGAACAACAAGCGTAGTCCCATGAAAGGCAGAGCAGGAGGGCAGACGAAGAAGAGTCCTCTGTCAGAACTGTCAATCCACAAGCAAGGAACGATACTCTGGAACAATTGCTGGCTCAGGTGCGAGATTTGCAGGCTCGGGTCGAGGGGAGAAAAACAGGGAGCTCGAGGGGACACCCCTTTCCACAACGCATTCTAGATACTGACTTGCCCCACGGGTTTAGAGAGCTCAACATCTGGTACGACTGGTCGACTGATCCCTCTCGACATCTGAAGAGTTTTGAGAATATGGCGGCGTTGCATCGATACAATGATCCTGGTCAATGTCGAGCATTCTTGATGACTCTGCGGGGACCCGGACAAGATTGGTTCCATCAGTTACCCCTGGGAGCCGTCAGGGACTTTGACGGGTTTAGCTCGAGTTTTCTGAACCAATTTGCAAGCGTGAAGGCCCAAGAAAAATCTTATCTTACCCTGATAGGTATGCAATAGAAGGAGGGAGAATCGTTGCGAGATTATGTGGCGAGGTACACGCGGGCATGTGTTGACGTACTTTCAGCCACCGAGGAGATTAAATCGGGTGGACTCACCAGAGGATTGCTCCCAGGATTGTGCAGAAACTCCTTGGCGAAGCGACATGGGAGGACTTTTGATGAGGTCATGGGGAGGTGTGCCAAATATATGAATGTTGAGGAAGCAGAAGCCGACTTCTTGCAAGCGGTAAAGGCGAAAACTGAACCCCGAGAGAAGAAGAAGGATAAGAAGCCTAGTTCGACGGCAGAGAGGAAGGGATCATCGAGAGTAGAGAGAGGGGCGTCCGAGAGGGTGGAGGCCGACTCAATACACCCCCTTGTCAGCTCCACAAGCAAGAATATTGGAGGTGATGGAGAAGGAGATCCGCGACAATGTTGTCCCGTGGCCTCAAACGAGAAAGGATGGACCGACAAAGCCCAAAAGCAATTTGTATTGTCGATTCCACAAGGATTATGGGCACAACACCGACGACTGCAGGCACCTCAAAGACGAGATTGAAAGGCTGATAAAAACAGGCCATCTGAAGGAGTTCATTTATAAGGATCGAGAAAGAACCAGTTGGCAAAGGGAAAGAAGCAAGAGCCCTCGCAAGAGGACGAGGACACCCGACAAGGAGAAGCTTCCTCAGAAGAGAGGGGTAATTCATATGATATTCGGAGGGCCGCCTGACGGAGATTCAAATCGGGCCAGGAAAGCGTATGCTCGAGGCCGCTATGGAAAAGCTGAGGTGCAGCAAGTCGAGGAGAATGGCCCGGTGATGAATTTCGGGCCAGCAGATATAGGCGAAGTCGAGAGGCCACATAATGATGATCTAATGATAACGGCCCAAGTGTCGGGTTATGAGGTGCAAAGGGTGTTCGTCGACACCGGGAGTTCGGTGAACGTAATTTTCTATAGTTATCTCAAGAGGATGGAGCTGGATCTTGAATTAACACCACTGCATACATCACTTTTTGGATTCAATGGTTCAGAAGTTGCACCCCTGGGAGAAACCATGCTCGCGGTCGTCCTTGGAGAAGGAGACCTACGGAAAGTCAAAATGGTGAGATTCGTGGTAGTCGATGTCGAATCCACCTACAATGTGATTCTCGGAAGGCCTGCGTTAAACGCGTTCCAAGCGGTGGTATCAACTTATCACATGAAACTGAAGTTCCTAGTGGGAGATCGAGTCGGAGAGGCTCGAGGAGACCAAAAATTGTCGAGAACCTGCTACCAAATAGCAGTGAAAACTAACCAATGAACAGAAGTCACGGAGGGTAAAAAACCAATGTCGAGTGGAAAAAGACCTAGTGGGAGTGACCTTGAGCCACATGGAGAGTTGATGGAAATCCAAATCGGGGAGAGGGAGGATCAAATCACCAAAATTAGAAAGGAATTGGAGGATGAGTTGCGTAGACAATTGGTGGAGTTGCTGAAGGAATTCAGAGACATATTTACCTTCTCCACCGAGGAACTGACGGGAATCGACCCAGACATCATGGAGCACAAACTCAATGTCAATCCCCTCAAAAAACCCGTAAAGCAATGACTCAGACATCATGGGGCCAAGATTGACAAGTCAATTGAAGTCGAAGTAGACAAGTTACCAAAAACCAAATATATCAAAGAAATCCAATTCCCTGAATGGATATCGAACACTGTGATGGTGAGAAAAGCGCTGAACAAGTGGCGTATGAGCATCGACTTTCACGACTTAAACCTAGCATGCCCAAAGGATCATTATCCGTTGCCAAGAATTGATCAGCTAGTCGACTCTACGGCTAGCTGCGAGTTATTAAGTATGATGGACGCATCTCAATGATATCACCAAATCCCATTGGCCCCGGAAGATCAGAGCAAAGTGAGCTTCGTGACAAGCAAGGGAACATATTATTATGTCGTCATGCCCTTCGGACACAAGAACGCAGGGGCAACTTACCAAAGACTGATGGATCGGATGTTCAAGTCACAGATAGGGCGTAATATGGAGGTGTATGTAGACGACATCTTGGTTAAAAGCAGGTCCTCGACTTCATATGTCGAGGATCTAAAAGAAACATTCAAGACATTAAGAGCATTCGGGATGAAGCTGAACCCGAGTAAATGTGCCTTCAGAGTGAGGGCAGGGCGTTTCCTTGGCTATGTGGTGACTGAAAGAGGAATTGAAGTGGATAGGGACAAGGTGAAAGCCATACTCGACATGGCCGCACCAAGAAACATCAGGGAAGTGCAAGTCCTGACGGGTCGAATTGCCGGTTTAAGCACGTTCATCACTCGAGCAGCAGAAAGATTCCCATTCTTCAAGCTGCTCAAGAAAAAAACTTTCCAATGGAATGACGAGGCACAAATGGCATTCGAAAAGTTGAAAGAATTTTTGAGCGAGCTGCCGCTATTAACAAAACCAGAACCTGGGGACGAGTTGGTACTTTACATCTCCGTGGGGGTATTTTCTTTAAGTTCGGTATTACTACGTGAAGCAGGAGGTGCCCAGCAGCCGATCTATTACACAAGTCGAGTACTCCAGGGTGCAGAGGCGAGATACTCTGAAGTCGAGAGAGCTACCTTGACATTGGTGATAACAGCTAGAAAACTGAGGCCCTATTTTCTAAATCATGTGATAGTAGTAAGGACAAATTTCCAGCTTGGAGAAACCCTTGGTCGACCTACTTTTTTAGACCGACTCGTGAAATAGGCAGTCGAGCTAAGTGAATACTCCATCAAATACGAGCCAAGGCATGCCATAAAAGCCCAAGCTTTAGCGGATTTCATTCAGGAAGGGACCAAAGGGGAAGAAAAGAAGTGGATAATGATGTCGATGGATCCTCAACAGCCAGAGGATCTGGTCTAGGGGTTGTCCTAGTATCTCCCGAAGGTGAGCAACTCGACTTTGCCATCAGAATAGGGTTCAAGGCCTCAAACAACGAAGCGGAATATGAGGCGCTGATAAAGGGAATTCAACTCGCAAATGGTGGCAGAGCAACAAAATCGCAGCATATTCTAACTCACAACTTGTCGTGGGCCAAGTGATGGGGAACTGCGAAATAAAGGAGAATAGAATGTTGAAATATGTCGAGGAAATTCAAAGCCTCGTACAAGGCTTGAAGAAATTCGTGCTGACCCAAATCTCTCGAGAGGAAAACAAGCGAGTCGATTGGCTCGCAAGAATTGCAAGCTCTAATGAAGGAAAAATGGGAGGTCATATTACCACGATGCATCTAGAAGGAAGTGTCCTTAGCCAAGCAATGGAAGTCAATGAAAAAGACTATTAGAGGAAGTCGATTCGTGAACTCCTGCAACAACGCATACCTACAGGAGATAAGCAAGAAGTAGAGAAAGCTGCCCGATATCTAACCAAATACTTTGAAGTCGAGGGGACCCTGTATAAGAAGTCGATGATTGGGCCTCACTTGCGTTGTGTTTCCAAAGAGTAAGGGAATCACGTCCTAAAAAAAATTCATGAAGGATGTTGCGGGGCACACTCAGGGTCTCGAGCCCTAGCTGGCAAAGCTCTGCGAGCAGGCTATTACTGGCCAAAAATCCAGAAGATGGCCGAGCAGTTAGTGCGAGATTGCGAAAGATGCCAAAGACATGGTCTGATTCCCCATATCCCGGCTGAAACCATGACGACAATCAATTGCCCGATACCTTTCGCTCAGTGGGGAATCGACTTGGTGGGACCTCTGCCAATGGGAACAGGGCAGAGAAAATTCCTTGTAGTCGCAGTTGACTACTTCAGCAAATGGGTCGAGGCAGAGCCGCTGGCAAAGATTACTGAAGAAAAAATGATACAGTTCATATTCAACAACATCTGTTGTTGATTCGGAGTCCCGAAGGTATTAATCTCAGACAATGGAACTCAATTTCAATGCATCGAATCCAAGCATGGTGTCTCGACATTGGCATTAAACAACGATTTGCCTTAGTGGCGCATCCTCAAGCTAATGGCCAAGTTGAAGTGACGAACCGAACTATCCTCCAAGGACTGAAGAAAAGGTTGTAAAAAGCGTCAGGGGCTTGGGTCGACGAGCTAGAAATAGTCATTTGGGCCTATCGGACGACTCTGAGAAGTTCAACGGGTCAATCCCCGTTCCACATGGTATATGGAATGGATGCACTCCTACCCATTGAAGTGAGTTTACTGTCTCACAGGTCGACATTCTATGAAGAGGGGAAGAATGAGGAAATGGTCATAGAAGCCCTCGACTTAATTGAAGAAGGGCGAGAGGAAGCTTGGGTGCGGTCTGTCGAATACAAGCAAAAGATGCGCGCAGCCTTTGACAAGAAAGTTCGAACCCGACATTTCCAAGTGGGAGACCTCGTCCTCAAGCGAGCAGATGCCCTTAAACATGTGGGAAAGCTTGAAGCTAATTGGGAAGGACCTTTAATAGTCACAAAGGTTCTTGGGAGAGGAGCATACAAACTCGAAGACGGAGAAGGTCGACAGCTGCCTCGATCTTGGCACGTGATCCATCTAAAACGCTTTTATGCCTAAGGCAATGTCTTGAATCCCTTTTTATACTGAAAAACATTCGAATCAAATTCAGTAATGCAATGAATTTCAAGTTTGTGTTTCAATTGTGTCTTTTACATATCTATATCAATCTTATTATGATTACTTGACAAGTTGAATTTTGTAAGAAACGGCTGTAAAGTCGACTAACTCCGAACGACTACAAAGTCAAGAAAACAACTACGAAGTTGTATTTTCGAGTGGAATCTCGATCAAGGCTACGAAGCCTGCAACTACGAAGTCGAAAAAACATCTACGAAGTTGTATTTTCGAGAGGAATCTCGATCAAGGCTACGAAGTCGGCGACTACGAAGTCAACAAAACAACTACAAAGTTGTATTTTCAGAAAGAATCTCGAACAAGGTTACGAAGCCTGCGACTACGAAGCCGATAAAGCAACTACGAGTTGCAAAACTATGGCAGTTCAAGGAAAGGAAAGCGACAAAAATACTAAAAAAGAACGAACGAAAACAAAAGATAATATTCATGATAATTTCATTACAAAAGAGAATCGTCTCGACCTTTACAATCCGAAAATAGGTCAAGAACGATAATAAGAGAAAGCAGAAGAAAAACTTCGAAAAAGTAATAATAAAAAAAAAGGGACGACAGCCTCAAGATACGATTCTAGGAGTCAGCGTCTGACTTCTCCGCATCATCTGCGACTCCATCGACTATGGTCGCAGTCCGCTCAGCCTCGGCATCTCCCTCCTGGACCTCTCCCCCAAGATTAGCCCCGCCCGACCGAAGTAATTCAGTCGGATCGACCAAGGGGGTGGGAGGGGCTTCGAGTTGAGAAGAGAGTTTGGCGGCATGAATGGCCTTGGACTCGAGGACAGACCACCACAGGTAATCATCCGGAAGGGATGTGTCACCCTCATAGCCATCAGGGTCAGGGAGCGCACGCCTCATCGCCTCGCGGTCGAGTTTTCCCGCAAACTCAGACCCTGCCACCACTGCCTCCCATGCATCGAAGGTATGATAGAAGTACTGAACAGCGGCGGGGCAAAGCCTGTCGAGAAACTCGGGCGAGTTGCAGAAAGCCTTAATAACTTCCTTGCGATAAGTCTCATGAAGACAGAACCCATCGCAGACTTGAGAAACGATTATCAGCCCTGCACGGTGCCGATGCCCCTCTCGAATACAACCTCCTCCCGAGCTTTCTCAAGGTCAGCCTAGAGCTGCTCGCTGGTGTGCTGAGCCACGGCCTTGTCGGCTTTCAGCTTGTCAACCAAAGCTCTCGACGCCTCCAAATCCTTCTTCAGCTTGGCAATCTCTTTGAGTTGCGCCTCGCACTTATCCTCGAGGCCCTTGGTGGATGAGGTAGGGGTCTTGCTCCCTGCCTCGAGACCAGGGAGTATGGCTGCCAAGAACTGCAAAAAAAAAAAAGAGGATAAAGTAAACAGAAGCCAAAGAACAATAACAAATGTTAAGTCAAACAAAAGATAAGTACCCGAGTGAGGCATTGGGTAGCGTAACAGGAGCGCTCATAATCATTCCCCTCGACGCGGGCCTTGTCGGCCTCGGGGAGAAGAGAATTGAGATATCTGGCCACTTTATACGGCTCCGGATGGTTCCAGAGCCGGGACGGCATCTTAACCAGCACATCTTTATAAGTGATGGCAGAGGGAGCGTTCTTCTCAACTACCTTGTCCTTGCCCTCGTCAATCTTACGGCGCTTAAGATCGTCGGGAAGCAGGGTAGGAATCCAGTTGTCTTGGGGTCTCTTGCGGGTGCCGGGGGCCGAAGACTTAGGTTGTTTTGATGAAATAGGGTTTCCAACCCTAGACCTTTTCGCAACAGTCGTCTCGACTGCAGTAGATGCTGACTTCAGTCCAGACCCACCGGGCGGGGGAGTAGCAGATCCGCCAGCCAACTGTCCGGTCGACTGCTTCTTCTTCATCTCGAAGCGCTTGAGTGCTTTGACTGAAACGAAAACAAATAATCAGACAACGAGGTTGAGAAGAATAAAATGAAAGCAAAACTCGACATTGCAAGAAATGTTGAACAGCTTACGAGGATCATCGAGTCAAAAAAGATCATCATAAGGGACAATCCGAACGTGATTGACCAAATCACGATCCCTTATTATTCGACGAGCACTATAAGTGTGTTTATAAAGTTCTTCCAAGAGTTTTTCAAAATTCTCGGATCGAGTTCGTTTCTTTTGCTTAACTTTCATGGTTATCCAATTATTGACATAGGGATAAGCACCGACGGGAGAACGGATAAACACGAATTTTGATTTCCATTCCATGATATTCGAGGAGAGGTCATCGAGAAAGGTAACGTCGGAACGGCGAATCAAGCAATGGGCCCCCTTTTGGAGTCGGTAACTATAGCAATAGTGGAAAAATTCGACTGAGAAAAAACGGAGAACTATACGAGAAACGACAATAAAGGCTATCATGATACACAGAGCGTTTGGGGAAAATTGGTTTATTAGGATACTATACAGATCACTTATCTCCAAGAGCTCGACTTGGATAGGAAAGCGAAGGCCAAAAATTACTTGGTCGACAAAGAAAGTGTGACAACCCTGTGGGGGACAGTATTTGTTATGCTTTTGTGGTATTTTATTGTGTTTTATGTGCTTGAGTTGAATCATTTTTAGATTAGTTTGAGTGTTAACAGGTCCATTTTGTCATATTTTATGTGTTTCTGCTTTTGTTATATGCTCTTGTATTTTATCGTACTTTTGGCGTCTCTTTTGGTGATTTGTTTAGGTCCCATTTACAATTTCGAGAAGACGTGCCATTAATGCCATTTCCGAACCATTTAGCCACTTAATCGAGCCGCGAGCCAACTCCCATGAAGCCTCAACACTTGCAGTGAACGGAGCTTCGCGCCGCGCAAAACACATACCCTTGGGCGTCATCACAAGTCACGCACTCACTGCGAACTCGGATTGGCAACCTGCGAAAGTGGCACGCACACAACATCCACAACTCATTGCGAAACCGTCTTCGCGTGCTGCGAAACGTGCCCATGCACCACCAATAGCTAGCACTCGCTGCGAAACTCCATTCGCGTCGTGCCAATCTCACATCCGGGGCACCAAAGCCACACTCGCAGCGAACTCCTTTTGGCGAGCTGCGAAATGCCATTTCCAGTTGATTTTCATGTGCACACTCGCTGCGAACCTATTTTGGCTACCTGCGAACTGCTGAATCATTAAATGTGTGTGCACCTAATGTGTGTTTTTGGATATACACTATATATATGTTTTTTTGTTTTTGGGGATCCACTACTCATTATTTCATTTTTCCCTTATGGGAACTAGCTTATGTTTTATTTTGCTCTCTAGATTAGGAGCATATGAATCAAGTTTTCCGGCAAATTTCCGGCGACATTGTTTCGAGTAAAGTTTCGAACTTTTGACTCCGTTTCTCCTCCAAAGTGAGTGTAAGAGTGGGTACTTAGTCTTAAGCCTCATTACTTCGTATATCTTTGTTTACTTTTGTGAAAATTAATATTGTGCTTGAGTTGCTTGGAGGAAAAGATTAAATCTTTGGATCGAGAATGCTTGACTAATTGTGATTAGGAGTTGAATGCTTGCCCGTCTTGTGCTAGAGTTTGGTTTAGCTTTCTAGGGTTTTAGCTAGCATGACAATGTTCGGTTATTTGTATGTGTTTGATCATGGAGACTCCGGTAAACCAAAATCTATCTTTCCCCATTGATTTCTCTCATCTTCTTGCGTGCTTTCTCTTGCTTTGTTGATTGCTTTCGATTGCCCTCAATTTCGTAGATTAGTTTAGCTTAAATTCATCCCTTCAAGCGAGTAGCATGTTTAGGACCTTTTCGGTTGTTTGTTTTGGCCACTAGATAGTGAACGAAGCTCCGAAGAGCCTTCCTTTGAGAACGGCCCGAGTCCGGGTAACTCGGTTACCAATTGCCCAAAAAAACTACAAACAAAATGGCGCCGTTGCCGGGGACGGCAAGTAGGACGCCTAGTTTGCTATTTGGTTGTTTCGTTTTCTCGTGTTTCTCTTGATTTTTGTGATTTTTGCTTAATTTCCATATTTTTCTTTATTTCTCTTGATTTTTCTAGGTAATTTGTGTTTGTTGCTTGCATTCTACCTTATTTCACATTGGTGCGTTCACGGGTATAGTCGTTGTTTGTGTTTATGCGAGGTAGACGAAGGCGTGCACCCGTAGAGGAGACACCATCGATCGACCTTTTCGTTGAGCTTAATATCGAGGAACCACAACCGCAACCCGAAACTGAATCAATGGCGGGACAAGGAGAGCAATTGCCACCACCATCTCCCCCGAACATGAGGTACTTTGCACGACCCATCATTGGAGACAACACTTCGTGCCTTGTGCTCGGGGAGGCGGCCCAAAACTATGATCTCAAAACCATCCACTTAAACCAACTACCCTCATTCTATGGCCTAGCCCAAGAAGATGCCTTAAATTTTATCCGAGAATTCTACTCCACCGTCAACACCTTTCCTCTCCAAGGCCGAACCAAAAACCAACTTCGCATGAGATGCTTCCCTTATACCTTGAAAGATCAAGCAAAAACTTGGTTCATGACATTGCTCCCAAATTCGCTCAACACGTGGGAAGCAGTCTACGAGAAGTTCATGAGATAGTACTACTCACATCAAAAGACTACCGATCTCTGGACCCAAATGGATAGCATTAGCCAAAACATCGGTGAAACTTTTCACGAGGCATGGGAGAGATTCAAGGGGTACCAACTTCAATGCCCCCACCATCACTTTTGCCTCGGGGTGCTCAATCAATTCTTCTACAATGGTCTCCACCAAACTCTCCAATATATGGTTGACCATTCGGCCGGGGGATATATTGGGAGTCACACGGCCGAGGAGATCTATGAGCTTTACGAGATGTTGAGTGAGAATTCCCAACGGAAGAGCGTTCGTAAGAGGGCCCCCGTTAATGAGGCTACACAAACCACCGGGTCCTCGAACGATGTCGTGCTTGCCAAGCTTGCCTCGTTCGAGGAAGAACTCAAGCAACTCCGGCTAAGGGATGCAAAGTCGACTCAAGTGGTAATGGCCGAGGTGTGTGGGTGTTGTGGTGAAACGGGATATAGAGGCCATGAGTTCCCGAGGTATATGGAGCCGGGTTATGGTCCCAACCTTGTAGCGATCCCTTTCGATGTCAATGTTGTACAAGGATATGCTCCTTATTCGAATACCTACAACCCCGGGTGGAGGAATTATCCTAACTTCTCATGGAGGGACCTGAAGCAGCCTATCCACCCCAACCGACACCACCTCAACCCTACAATCAACCCCAAGCCTATGCACAACTAAACAAACGACCACCATTCCAACCGAGGCCCGAATTCCAAGGCTACCAACCGAGGCTCGAGTTTCAAGGATATCCACAAGGGCGTGGAGGCTTCATTACGAGACAACCGATGCCACCTCCACCCGAGCCCGAGAGGAATGCTAACGGAGAGTCCTCGGATACTGGGATAGAATGTTTAGAAAAGTGTCTTCAATCATTGGCCTCGACCGTCTCCACATTGCACGACACCATCAAGGGAGTGCCCTCGATTCAAGCCTCTCTCAAATACCTCGAGACTCAAATGGGGCAACTCGAAACTTCTATCAGGGAGATTCAAAGGGGCAAGATGAAAGACAAACTCCCGAGCCAACCCGAGCACGTCAATGCAATCATGGTTTTACGGAGTGGTAAGAAAGTCGATAATCATGTGGAGATGCCCGCCCGAGGAAGGCGAGGTTCAGGAGATAGTTGATGAGGATGATGAAGAACCGAAAGAAGAAGTTAAGGTTTCAAGGGGGAAAGCCGTTGTTGATGAGAAAATCGAGAAGGAGAACCCCAAGAAGGATGCCCATGAAGCTTTGCACAAGACTACCACACCTTACCGACTACCGGTCCCTTTCCCGAGTCATTTGCAAGATACAAAGAAGGAGAGTCAATTCAAAGATCTTTTTGACATGCTCTCGAAGGTAAACGTGAATCTCCCATTACTAGACGTTATAAAAAACGTGCCGACATATGTTCAATTTTTCAAGGATCTAGCTTCGAAAAAAGAGGAGATTCGGGGATAATGAGAAAGTCATGATTTCCGAGGTAGCCTCGACTACTATACCTCGAAAAGAGTGTGACCCGGGAGCCTTTGTCATGAAGATCACGTTCGGGAATGGAAAGGCTACAACCGGGATGCTCGACTTGGGTGCTGGTATAAACCTCATGCCATATTCTATCTACAAGCAATTGGGATTGCAAGGGCTAAAGCCGACCCGGATGTGCCTACAACTAGCGGTTCGCACTTTGAGGGAACTGAAAGGCATCATTGAAGATGTGTTGGTCAAAGTTGATTCTATTGTTGTGCCGATTGACTTCGTGGTTCTTGATGTCAGAGATGTCCCAAATACCGGGAAAGAGCACACGATCTTGCTTGGGCGACCTTTCATGGCTACGACCAACACCATTATCAACGTCAAGGATGTACGAGTCACTCTTTCGGCTCATGGAGAGACGGCTACTTTCACTATGAACAATGCCCGGGAAGCTCCACCCAAGGTTGGCCAAGGCTCGTTTATAGAGGACATCAACAAAAAGGTACATCCCGACCTTCATGCTAAATTTTGTAATTGTAATCGTGTTGAGGAGAAGGTGAAGGTAGTGGATTCGTTTGTGGATGAGAATGTTGGAGTTGGAGTGAATTTTAGAGATTTGAAAAATGATGTCGAAAATGGTAATGAGTTGAAACCGGGCAAGAAAGGTGCGAAAAAGAAGTCTAAGAATAGGGATGCAAAATCGGGAGGTACCCCATCGGGTTCGAAAGATGATGTGAATCTCGGGTCATGGAGGTTCACGAAAAAGGGTATTAAATTCGAGAGAAGTGATGAGTTGAAGAAGAAACTCCCGGTGTCCCCGAGAAGTAAGTGGGCGAATGTGTTCTTTGACGAGCTCAAAAATGAGGTTGGAGGAGCTCGTCAAGATGTACCCGGTTGATTTTGAATTGACGAGAAAGTCGAGCTCACGACTTTAAACCGAGCGCTTCGTGGGAGGCAACCCACGTTTTTATTTTCCTTGTTCTTTTCTTTTTCATTTTCTCTTTTGTTCCTTTCCTTTCCTTTTCTTTTGATTTTAGGAATACCGGATGAAAATGAGAGTTTCATTTCGCATGCTCGTTAATTTTGGACTTCTCAATTTTTCTTTCCGAGCTACTTGTTGTTTTGTTTGCTTGAGGACAAGCAAAGAGTTAAGTGTGGGGAAGTTGTTTGTTATGTTTTTGTGGTGTTTTATCTTGTTCTATGTGCCTTAGTTGGAGTCATTTTTAGGTTCGATTTTATGTCAATCGGTCCATTTTGTCGTGTTTTATGTGTTTTTATTCTCGTTATGTGTTTTTCTATTTTGTCGTATTTTCTTGCGTATTTTGGTGTTGATTAAGTCCACATTGTTTGAGTCGGGATGACGAGCCATTTCCAATACATTTCCGAACCATTCGGATCACTTACGAGCCATCCCGAGCCATTTCCAAGACACACGTCACGCCCAAAGGAGCCCCTACCTTACTCCCGAACTCGCTCATCTTTTTATTTTTAATTTTTTTTTTGTTTGTTTGTAGTATTTTGGGTATTGGTAACCGAGTTACCCGGCCTTGGGTCGTTCTCAAAGGAAGGCTCTTCGGAGCTTCGTTCACTACCTAGTCGTCAAAAAATCACACAACCGAAAAGGAGGTCCTACACATTCTACTCGCTTGATGGGGTTGGAATTCACGAAATTAAACTAACAATCTAGAGCAAATGAAAGCAAATGATGCAAGATGAAAACACGCAATAAGATGAGAGAAATCAAGGGGGAAAGAGAGATTTTGGTTCGCCGGAGTCTCCATGATCAAACACGCACAAATAACCGGACATTGCCATGCGAGCTAAAACCCTAGATAGCTAAACCAAGCTCTAGCACAAGACGAGCAAGCATTCAACTCCTAATCACACTTAGTCAAGCATTCACGATCTAAAGATTCAATCTTTTCCTCCAAGCAACTCAAGCACAATATCGATTTTCACAAAAGCAAAAAAAGATATACGAAGTAATGAGGCTTAAGACTAAGTACCCACTCTTACACGCACTTGGAAGGAGAAACAGAGTCAAAAGCTCGAAACTTTACTCGAAACAATGTCGCCGGAAATTCACCGGAAAACTTGATTCATATGCTCCAAAAAAAAAATATCCGGAGCTCGTGCCGACCTGCTCGGCAATCCCGACTTGTTAGAGCCGAGCCAAAAAAAATGATGAGCGTCATCGAGTTTTTTATAGTGTTTATAAGTTGAGTCGAAAAATTTGAGCAAAAATAGTAAAATTTGGCTAAGCATGGAGATTGTGCTGAGGAAGAAGGAGGATTCAGATTTCCGCACGCGAAAACCACTTCGAGCCCTGTGAATTCGCTCTCGCAACTTGCGAAAAGCATTTCGCCGGCGAATACAAGATGGCCAATTTCAGCTCCAATGTGTTGGCTAGCCCAAATCAAGTTCGCGCCCTGCCAAGTCCAACTCGCCCGCGAAATGCGTTCCGCGCCCCGCGACTTCACGCTCGCACGCTGCCAAACCATTTCTGCAGCGAAGTGCGCCCAGCACCAATTTCAGCTCTACATCGCTCGCCAGCCAAAACCACGTTCTCTAGCTTCTAACCGCAACCCGCTAGTGACTTCCCTTTCGCGCCCTGCGAGAAGCCGCTCGCACGTCGCCAATCTATTTTCTCCGGCGAACGCGCCCACATCCAACTTTCAGCTCCAAGTTGTTCGCTTGCCCAAAAGACTTCTGCGCCCTGCCAACTCCAGCTCGCCAGCCAACCCCAAGTCGCGACTTGCGAAACCCGGCGAGCTCCACCAGCCCATCTTCTTCCCCAAGACACCAGCGCCGTCGTGGGCCACCGTGCACTGCCGCCCACCGCCGCCTGCTCTAGCCAACCACTTCCGATCATGGCATATTATATATCAACGCGAAGCTCTCGTCAAAGCCGACAACATATCCGGAGCTCAAAGAAAAATTAAGGCTTCCGATTTTCCAGCGAAAGCTTGTAGATCTACAAATCACTTCAACCTTCAAATCCACTTTCCCGTTGTCTCACTTGGAGTTTCAAAAATCCGAGACCACTCCCGGACTCCTCTCGCCGGGGCGCACCTTTTTCGGCCACCGTCGTTGGAATCTGGTGAACTTTTTCGGCGACCATTTTTTCCGACGAATGAGCACCCACCGAGCTTCTGGTTAGTATTTTTTAGCTTTTCTTGTCATATACCATCGATTCCTATCGTTGGGTATATTTTCCAATGACCGGAGCTCCCACTTTCATATATTTCTCTATTTATGGACTCCTGCAACCATTTTCTCGGCATTTTTCAAGGTACAATAGTTTGAACTCGCTTTGTATTTCTGTATTTTATTATCTTCGTTGTGCTTGATTACTACTCTTGCCAGAGTAGTCGTGAGGAGTTATGTGAGTTAGACTTGTGTGATAGGCACGTCTTGTCGGGCGTGCCAGTTCTTGTGTGGATTGCTGGATTTTTGAGTTTGTAGGTTGCTATATACGGCAAGCGCCGATAATTAGTTTGCGCATTGAACCAAAGAGGAGTTGGCCGTGTTATGTCATTGCGAGTATCGTTGACCGCCCCGTGGCCCAATATTTTGAGCTTTCACGCATAAATAAATTTTCGTCGAGTTTATGGAATTACGGTTATTATTTCTCCAAAATGCATACAAGCGGCCTTCATTCGGTGCCGAAGGACGGGACTCTCTTATACTTTGCATGTTACATGCCCGATGTTTTGAGCTTTCACGTATACGTGTGTCTTCGTCGAGTTCATGGAAGCACGGATATCATCTCTCCGAGACACATAAATGTGGCCCGTAAGGTTTCATGTATTCAACGCCTAACCGTTCGGATGGCTTCATGTTGAGCTCGATTGATTTTGGATTATTTTCTCTATTCACACCGAACGAACACCATTAGATGCACGGTGGTGGCCACCAACGTGTTGAGTACGCATTTTATTTTCCTATTTTCTTTTTCTTTAGTTATTTCTTGTGTGTTCTTGTGTTTGATTTCTTTTCCTGTGTTCGTTTGTTGAGTTTTGTTTTGTTTTTCGCATGAATTTGTGTGATTATGTGCTCGATCCTATGCTTTTTGGTCAAGCAATGATGGCATTGATTTGTTTTAAGTGTGAGGGAAGGATTTTTATGATTATGCATGTTCGGGTGATATTTGTTTCGTTTTTGGTGCTTTATTTTTCGTTTTTGTCGTGCCTTGGATCGATTTTGTCTAGTTTTTGCGTGTTTGTGTCGCCTCTCCCGCATGAAGCTTGATGTTTGTTCGAGGGTCGAAATAGCTAAGTAGTTAGTCGGGATTGTTGATTGGTATCACTATTAACGTTTATGCTTTATGTACTTAATGAATTTGACAGTTTCCTTAAGTTAAATGATGATTCGTTGACATTGGAACCCGAATGTGGATTCACGAAATTGTTTTATCCCTTGTTTGTTCTCGATTGATTGTCTTGAGGCATGCTTTCTTTATGTTCGATTATCATTGTAAACGTGATATCTATAAACTTGTGGTACATTTCGATTTAGTTGAGATGATTATGTTATTGTAGTTGTGATGTATCCTTGTGTGCCTCTCCCTAAAAAAAATAATAAGATGTGAGTTCGCAAGAAAGTACGGATTAGGCTCCTCTTATTCCGAGCCACTTCGTGGATTAGGATAATGAGCCCGGGAAACCGGTTTAGGAAACTCGGGGAAACCCCTCGAGGTTAAACCTAGATCATCTCGTCCGGAAACCTCATTTGGAAAACGATGCTCACGAAAATGAGTTCGTGAGAGTCGAATGGATTAGGCTCCTCTTGGCTCGGTTAATCTTCTAGATAGATCGGGTCAATGAGCACGGGAAACCGGCCTAGGAGACTTGGGGATAACCCCCGAGGTTAAACGTAGGTAATAATCGTCCTAACGGCTCTTATTTGGAAAAAGTGGCTCATTTAAAAATAATAAAAAAAAAAGAGAAGAAAAAAAAAAGAGAAAAAGAAGAAAATTGGGGAGTTGACTTATTGATCTCGTGCTTATCATTTCATGTTCTCTAGATCGTTTATGGCTTTTGCACGTATATGTGAATGAGGGGGTTTGATTCGAGTGATCATTTGTGGAATGACTTGGGACGAGTTTTTGTGTCGATTGATTCACTATATGGGGACCGTGTCTCGGATTTGATTTTGATTTTAGGGAAAACCGGATGATAATGAGAGATTCATTTCGCATGTTCATCAATTGTGGACCGTTCGATTTATCTCTTCGAGCTATTTGTTATTTTGTTAGCTTGAGGACAAGCAAAGAGTTAAGTGTGAAGGAGTTGTTTGTTATGTTTTTGTGGTATTTTATTATGTTTTATGTGGTTGAGTCGAGTCATTTTTAGGTTCGTTTGAGTGTTAACAGGTCCATTTTGTCGTATTATATGTGTTTTTGCTTTTGTTATATGCTCTTGTATTTTATCGTATTTTTGGCGTCTCTTTTGATGTTTTGTTTAGGTATCATTTACAATTTCGAAAAGACGTGCCATTCATGCCATTTCCGAACCATTTAGCCACTTAATCGAGCCGCGAGCCAACTCCCATGAAGCCTCAACACTCGCAGCGAACGGAGCTTCGCGCCGCGCCAAACACATACCCTTGGGCGTCATCACAAGTCACGCACTCGCTGCGAACTCGGATTGGCAACCTGCGAAAGTGGCATGCACACAACATCCACAACTCACTGCGAAACTGCCATCGCCTGCTGCAAGACGCACCCATGCACCACCAATAGCTAGCACTCGCTACGAAACTTCATTCGCGCCGTGCCAATCTCACATCCGGGGCACCCAAGCCACACTCGCAACGAACTCCTTTTGGCGAGCTGCGAAATGCCATTTCCAGTTGATTTTCATGTGCACACTCACTGCAAACCTATTTTGGCTACCTGCGAACTGCTGAATCATTAAATGTGTGTGCACCTAGTGTGTGTTTTTGGAGATACACTATATATATTTTTTCCTTTGGTTTTTGGGGATCCACTACTCATTATTTCATTTTTCCCTTTTGGGAACTAGCTTATGTTTTATTTTGCTTCTAGATTAGGAGCATATGAATCAGGTTTTCTGGCGAATTTCCGGCGACATTGTTTTGAGTAAAGTTTCGAGCTTTTGACTCCGTTTCTCCTTCTAAGTGCGTGTAAGAGTGGGTACTTAGTCTTAAGCCTCATTACTTCGTATATCTTTGTTTACTTTTGTGAAAATTAATATTGTGCTTGAGTTGCTTGGAGGAAAAGATTGAATCTTTGGATCGAGAATGCTTGACTAAGTGTGATTAGGAGTTGAATGCTTGCACGTCTTGTGCTAGAGTTTGGTTTAGCTTCCTAGGGTTTTAGCTAGCATGGCAATGTTCGGTTATTTGTATGTGTTTGATCATGGAGACTCCGGTAAACCAAAATCTCTCTTTCCCCCTTGATTTCTCTCATCTTCTTGCGTGCTTTCTCTTGCTTTGTTGATTGCTTTCGATTGCACTCAATTTCGAAGATAAGTTTAGCTTAAATTCATCCCTTCAAGCGAGTAGCATGTTTATGATATTTTCGGTTGTGTGATTTGGCGACTAGATAGTGAACGAAGCTCCGAAGAGCTTTCCTTTGAGATGTTGGTGTTATATACTTAAGCTTTGCTTTAGTGGATATTACACTTGTTATTC
>CACSLK010027842.1:4469137-4480170 GCA_902706635.1 Striga hermonthica
GTGACCATACCACGACGACCAGGACAACGAGACGAAGAGATCGCCGTCGAGATCGCGCCGGACTCCGCCGCACGCGCCGTCACACGCCACCGGGAGGTTCCAGCAGCTGAGCTTATTCGCGCGCGTGTGAGCGCGTGAGACCTCCATTTTCTGATCAGTCAACGCCGTTGACTTCGCCGTGACGTCAGCTTTCTGGATTGGTGAAGTTTGTTCGATTCCGAGAAGATTTGATTTGCGGTCATCTGTCCGGGCCAGCCAGATCTACATAAATTTTAAACAGTATGTTTTCTTCATCAAACCTTTAGATCCGCTGCGCATAGGTTTATGTTGAATGTTTGTCCGTGATTTGTGCATATCGAGATCCTCATATGTTCCAACATGAGAACGACCCAAGTCCGGGTAACTCGGTTACCAATTGCCCAAAAAAAACTACAAACAGACAGGCGAAGTCGTTATCGGGGCCTGGAGCAACCAACTCCCAATCGGAGGGAAGCCCGCTAAACTACTTGAAGCCCTCGACTTGAGCTACAGAAGCATAAGAAAAAAAGGATTTAGAGTGGCCAATTTGGCCAGAGGGCAGGCAATTGATACAACCTCTCGAGGATCGATGAGAGGAGCAATTATTGGTATAGGTACAGGGCTTGTGCTATATACAGGAATATCTAGCAACCTAATGGGAATACCTTGAGGAAATAGGTCTAGACGAGGAGAATCTCCTCGAGGGCTTTTTGAGATCTCTACTAAACCACCATCTAACAGTGCTTGATCGTATTCAGCCCAGTCGACCTTCGGAGTAGAAGCATGCGATGAGGAAGAATGAGGAGAGATGTTAAGTGTTCTATAGCCAACTATCTCAACTGAGTCGGATTGGTCGAGGCCCCAATCGATCAGTTTGTCAAGTGTGTCAGGAGAGGAGTCGGAATGGGAAGCTAGAAGAAAAAGAATCGAGATCGAAGATTAGTCATCACAAAATAAAATCAAACAAAGTACAATCGACTCACCGAGGTCGACAAAAGTATAAAAGAACGAGAAAGAAATATGATATGATTCGATGAAGACATGCCAGCGAGCCGACATGAAGCCGACACGCCTCGAGGAAAGGACAGAAAAAAAGAGTGGGTGAGTCGATAAAAGTCGACATAATAAAAATCGATAAGCGGCTACACGCTAAAACCCGACTATACGCTAACAGCTAATCAAAACGAGGCGTGTGCACAAAGGATTCAACACAAAATCTACAAGAAAAGTTTGAAGAACACGAAGAACATACAAGGGTGCAGAAAAATCCATAACACAGAAAAGCAAAAAGAGAAAAAAATCACACGCAAGAAACAAAGAAAACTTACACATGATGATCGTCAGGAAAGTCTCAGAAAAGGCTTGAGAGGAGCGCCGGAAAATGGGTAGAACGCCGAAAACTGGGGATGCTTTTATTGCGGGAGAAAAGAGAGAAAACTGGAGTGCGAAAAGTGAGAAATGGGGGAGAAAGAGGGCATTTATAGAATAAATGGAGAAACCCTTGCCCTCAGATTAAAGGCATATCCAACAGATGAGATATGCACGGAATACGAAGCGGTGGAGAGAGAAACGTCTTGTCAGACTCTAAATCATTTTGAATTTTGAAACTCTAAAAATCCGGACTTATCCAATCAATGTGGAATTTATAAGAAGACGGGTTGTTTACGAGTCAAAATAACAGATGGACACAACAGGAACCAAGGAAATCGACTAAGAAAAAAGATGTCCTACGAGGAGACACGACTTAGGACAACGACAAGTGGCAAGGCATGAAAAGATCCAAGCAAGATACTCAGTCGTCAAAACTTACTCTTAAGCTCAGAATCGCTTCGAGTAATCTTTGGGGGGGACTAGATGATATAGCCATACCGTCGTATAACGGTTCAGACATTACCGAGTCGACTTATCTGAAGTCGACTATTTCTGCAGACTCCTTATAATATCTCCAGTCTATAAGGTCCTAGGCGTCTCTCTCAATCAACTTCCATGTGTCGACTAGCAGAAGTCGACTCCCTCCGGAATGATGGACAAGCGCATCAGGGTCTACTGACGATTGAAGATGACCCAGTCGACTCGAGTTAATATCCCGAGTCGACTGAGGAAGTCTCGAGGCTCATAGATCCCTGAAGACTTGGGTGTACTTCAACATATCATAAGGAAGCTATTAAGGATAAGAAGGAATCTAGATGCTGACTAGGAGATGGACGGAATGCGAACCGACCAGGGTATTTTGGACATTTCCAGTAAGTCGGCCGGGGCATTTTGGGAACTTCAGGTAAATGTTTTGCTTCTATAAAAAAAGAGCTGAGGTAACCCCAAAACCCTAACTCCCACTCTCCTCCATCACTGCTGCTGCTCTCTCAAAGCAGCCCTCTTCATCTCTTTCACATACTGACTTGAGCGTCGGAGGCTCTACGCCGGGAACCCTCCGGCGTTGAGTTCTTGCAGGTATTCTCGCTATTTGACGACGGTTCGAAGGCGGTCAAGACAAATTTGATCCCATTACCATCGGTTCATTACAGATCTGAGCCCACTCCCATCGATTCGCCATGCACTTGACTCCCATTCCTATCACGTGTTTGACGAGACCTTTTCCAGAAAACTCTTCGTGAAAGGATCAGTTAGGTTGTCCTCAGATGCAATCTTGGCAACATCAACGTCTCCTCTACCAACTATCTCTCGGATCAGATGGTACTTGCGCTCTATGTGTTTACTTGCTCTGTGGGCTCGTGGTTCCCTTGAGTTTGCTACTGCTCCACTTTTATCATAGTACACGGTGATACCACGTGGCAAACTCGGAATCACCTCTAAGTCCACTAAGAAGTTTCTGATCCAAACTGTTTCTTTCGCTGCCTCTGAGGCTGCTATGTACTCGGCTTCCATGGTGGAGTCTTCCACGCATTTCTGCTTAGCACTCCTCCATGAAATGGCTCCACCTCCCAAGGTAAACACATAACCAGAGGTTGACTTACTCTAGTCTCTATTTGACTGGAAACCAGAATCACTATAACCCAGAGGTAACAAGTTGTCTGCACGGTAAACTAACATGTACTCCTTAGTCTTTCTCAAGTAATTGAGTATATGTTTCACCGCAGACCAATGTTCCCTACCTGGATTACTTTGATATCTAGCTACTAAGCCAACAGCGTAGCTGATATCTGGCCTGGTACAAAGCATAGCATACATAAGACTTCCTACTGCCGATGCATAAGGAACTGTCTTCATGTCCTCAATCTCTTGAGGCGTCTTAGGAGACATCTCCTTAGAGAGAGGGATTCCTTTCCTGAAAGGCAAGGTACCTTTCTTGGAATCCTGCATGCTGAACCTAGCCAAGACACTATCTATGTATGATGACTAGGATAAGTACAACATTCTCTTCTTACGGTCTCGTACGACCCTAATACCAAGAATGTGTCCTGCTTCTCCTAAGTCTTTCATATCAAACTGCTTAGACAACCACACATTTACGTCTGACAACTCCTTCTTACTGCTTCCAATAAGAAGTATGTCATCCACGTACAGCACAAGAAACACCACCTCGCTCCCACTGATTTTTTTTGTACACACAGTGCTCATCCGGACATTGAGTGAACCCGTACGATTGGATCACCTCATCGAACTAAATATTCCAAGATCTCGAAGCTTGCTTCAATCCATAAATGGACTGATTAAGCTTACACACTAGATGCTCACGTCCTTTTGCAATGAATCCCTCTGGTTGCTGCATATAGATGTCCTCCTGAAGGTTTCTGTTGAGGAAAGTCGTCTTGACATTCATCTGCTATACCTCATAATCTATATGAGCGGCTACAGCCAAGAGAATCCGAATGGACTTAAGCATAACTACTGGCGAAAAGGTCTCATCATAGTCTATACTCTCAATCTAGGTATAACCTTTCGCAACAAGCCTAGTTTTGAAGGTTTGCACCTCTTTATCCGATCCTCTCTTTCTCTTGTAGATCCACTTACATCCAGTGGGTCGTACCCCATTGGGTGGTTGTACAAGATCCCAGACCTGATTAGAGTCCATTGACCCTATTTCAGCATTCATTACAACATTCCATGATTCTGCATCTTTATCCTGGAGTGCCTCGTTGTAGGTTCTTGGGTCCGATTCTAGGTTTCCTAGAACTGAGCCCTTAGACTCTCCAAGACCTATCCATCGGTCAGGTAATTGGGAAACCCTCCCACTATGATGAGGTACTGTCTGCACTAGTACACTCTTAATGTGTCGTGTTGCAGTATTATGTGATGTATCTACTTGCGCACTCGGTGGGGAACTATCGACTTCACCCCTCAAAACGCCTCTACTCGCGGGCTTGTGATTTATAATATAGTCTTCTTCCAAGAATCTAGCGTTCATGCTAACGATCACCTTATGATCCTCAAGACTATAAAATAATCCACCTTTCGTTCCCTTGGGATAGCCTACAAACACTCGTGCTTCCGAACGTTTCTCCAACTTGCCAGCTTCCTGTACTAACACGTGTGCAGGACTACCCCATACTCGAAACTGTGAGAAACTGGGCTTGCGCCCTTTCCACATCTCATAAGGAGTAGTTTCTACCGACTTTGAAGGAACCATGTTCAGAATATACACAGTTGTTTCTAAAGCCAATCCCCATAACAAATCTGGTAACTTTGAATAACTCATCATCAACCTAACCATTTCCATAAGAGTCATATTTCTTTGTTCTGCAACCCCGTTCTGCTGGGGTGTGCCGGGTGCAGTCAATTGGGATTCAATCTCAGGTTCTGATAAATATGTCCTGAACTCTCCAAAGAGGTATTCGCCACCTCGATCAGATCGAAGCGACTTGATACTTTTACCATGTAGCTTCTCCACAACTACCCGATACTCCTTGAATTTTTCGAAGCATTCAGACTTGCGATGCAACAGATAAATGTACCAAAATCTCGAGTAATCATCTATAGATGAGACAAAGTACTCGAAACCTTCTCTAGCTTGGATCGACATAGGACCACATAAATCAGAATGAATCAATCCTAGCACTTCTTGGCTCCTATACCCCTTTGCCGTAAACGGCCTCTTAGCCATCTTACCTTCTAGGCATGATTCACAAGTCGGATAGTGCTCTTCCAATAGATCGAGAAGTCCACTGGCCACTAACTTTTGAAGGTTGATGTGCCCAAGTCTAAGGTGCCAAAGATATGCTTGATTCATACTTGAAGATTCCTTCCTCTTATTTGATTTAGTTATGACATTATTCAATTCAGTTTGTTGCAGTGTGGGAGAGTTTGGTTTGAGAACATATAAATTGCTAACTAATGAACCAGAACAAGTGAAACGCTTTCTATAACGAATAACAACCATGTCATCAAACGTAAATGAAAATCCATCTGAAACAAGTTTAGAAACCGAAACAAGATTCTTTCTAAAACTAGGAACATAAAGGCAATGTCTCAAAACCAAAATACTACTATCAAAAGATAAAGTAACGTCTCCCACTACAACAGCTGCTACTTTCATAGCATCGCCCATTAGACGGTGATCTCTCCCTCTCTAAGCCGTCTGGTTTCCTGGAACCCCTGCAACGAATTGCAGACATGATCAGTGGCTCTAGTATCTACACACTAGGTTCTGGTAGATACAACCGCTAAACATGTTTCTACGACATTAAAGAGAGAGTTACCTTTCTTGAGGAGATGGCAGTCGACCTTCCGGTGTCCTGACTTGTTTCACTTGTGGCATCTACCTTTCGGCTTCTTTGCCACAGACTAAGGGGGCAGTCACTGTACCACTGGGGCATCCTGCACCTTTGCCTTTCCTGCAGATTTCTTTCTCTTCATGCCCTTGTGAGGCCTGGAAGGTCCAGCCTGCTCGGCAACCAGTGTGTGAGGCGCCTGAGTGAATAAGGCCTCCGCCGACTAAAGCTCTGCTAACAGTTCTGGAAGAGCCATATACATCTTGTGCATGTTGTAGTTCAACTGGAACTGATTAAAACTCTTCGGCAGAGATTGGAGCATGATATCAACCTGGGTTTCTCGTCGATAAAACCTGCCATAACCTCAAGCTCATTGAGTAGCGCCATAACCTTGAGAGCATGCTCTCTTATGGGTGTGCCCTCTGCCATGCGCGTAGTCATCAGAGCACTCATGGCCTCTTGCCTAGCAGCCCTAGACTGGTGTCCGAACAGATTCCTGATATTGAGAAGTATATATGCCGCAGTGTTCATAGACTGATGCTGATGTTGAAGAACATTTGACATAGATGCCAAAATGTAACACTTCGTCATCTCAACAGCCTTTTTCCACCGGGCATACTCCCCTTTCTCCTCCTCAGGAGCATCATCCGCAGGCTCTTCCGGGCAAGCCTCAGTAATCGCAAACTTATAACCCTCAGCAGTCAACACAATGTCTAAGTTCCTCTTCCAATCAATGTAACTAGGACCAGTAAGTTGATTTTCTTTTAGAATGACAGATAACGGATTGAACAACATGATGAATATCTGAGAAACATGAAAATAATTTTACAGATTAAACACATTTTAATTTAACTGCTAATATTTATAGGGTTAATTGCTATTTAAACCTTTACCTTTTCGCGTTTGACTATTTAATCCAAACTTTTGAATAATTGCAATATAATCCTGACTTTGACTTACTTTGCAAAACGAAATTAATTCCTGTCGGATATTAGAAAAATACCAGCATGTCCTGCTGCTTATATCCATGTTAATCTAGGGTACATTTTCGAAATTTTAATTGAGGTGGATTTTTTAATTTTTTTCCTAACTTATTAATTCCACATATGAGTCATGTCATCGCCACATAAGTTTTCAGTCACATAAGTTCGCCACTCATCAAACTGAAAATTCAATGTCCATATAAGCAGCCGAACACATTGGCATTTTTTTAATCTACGACGTAGATTAAGTTCATTTTGCAAAAGTAAGTCAAAGGCAAGATTATATTGCAATTACACAAAAGTTTGGATTAAATTGCCAAACGCGAAAAGGTAAAGATTTAAATAGCAATTAACCCATATTTATATCCTCAAAACAATATTAACTTAAATTCACTGACATCTCAAAACACCGAGAGTTAATGCATGATGCGAGGGCAACTCTGCACAACTCAACATTCGCAAGAGAAGGGCTTTCAAAGGCCCATTAATTTCCATAAGTCAAAACCAAATTCATGACAGATGAAATTAATAGTCGGTCTTCATTTGACCATGCAATAAATTCAGGGACCCCGAGGGGAGATAAATAAATCGCATTCTAAGTGAATCTCATTTCTCGATCCTGAGTTCATACGAATTCGATTATACGTCATCCGAGGGGAAGCCCGTACTCTCTCATAAGACTTCCTCTAATCGTCTAATTAGAAATTCATTCTGGTAATTTTCTACAATTAATTTTAGCGATGTCACCCGAGGGAAGCCCATAACCGCAATTAATTTATTTACCGACAAATTAGAAATGGAGGCCTTAGGAATTTTACCATTAACTTTAATTTAAAATCCCTTCTCAAACTTAGTATAATTTAAATGAAGATTTTTACTTATTTAAATATTTATGCAGTTCTAAATTAATTCTATGTAAATGCAATAATTAATTAACATGCATAATTAAATATGCAATTCTAAATTAATCCCATGCAAGTACAATAATTAATTAACATTCATAAATAAATAAATAAATAAATAAATAAATAAATAATGGCATAATGAATTTAAATAAATAAATAAATAAATCCACTATTACGGCCATTAAATATTGAGTTCCCATAAACAAGAAAATCTTGTATATTCTTTTCCTGTTCAACTGGAACTCCCACTGCAGTAGAATTCTTGTATATCTTGTACTGCTTGGACACCAAGTAAACCTCTCCACCGCCGTCAGCCCGCCATCGCCGCCGCCGGTGGTTGGAAAATATTTTTTTTTTCGCGCGTGTCCGTGCGCGCCTCCGGGCTTCGTCTCGGTTGGTCTTTCGAGGCTCGTTGATCTCTTGTGATCTCCCGGCAATTAATCTACGATCACAACACAAAATATAATTTACAAAATTACATAATCCGTAGATCCAATGAATGGATGTACATGTTTTCTAAATAAAATAATTAAATCTATCCGGTCAAACCCCCGGGCGAATAATTATTACAAACATTCATCCATCACATTCCTCGACATGTCTGAGGCTTTAAAAACAAATTTAAAACCATACATCACATTCATCAACATTCATCAAACACATAATCGGCCATAATAGTGGATTAAATTAATTCCTGCAAAACTGAGTTATGCGAATATAATCCAATATATGGTTGCGTTTGAGCACATCTTGACAAATAAAACCGTAGAAATTCGAACTTGTACACAAAAAATTAAACCAAGCTCTGATACCACTTGTTGGTATCAATGAAGATCTCGTTATGCACAAATCACGAATTCAATAGCAAAACGTAAACCTATGCGCAGCGGATCTAAAGGTTTGCGTAGAGAACTTACGGCTTAAAATTTATGGCGATCTGGCTAATCTTCTGGATGGTCGTACACAGCACCCCAATGAATTGTTGAATGCAAATCGCGTCCTAGGATTGTACGAACAAGATCGGATCAAAAACCGGATCAAATGAGTGCAAAACGGATGAAGACAAGTTGCAGTCCAAGGACCTTGCGGCAGCACGTGCGGGCGCGTGGGTGGTCGGACGACTGCGATCTCGACGGCGTTGGTAAGCTCTCGTCGAGACGGTCGTCTGGGTATGCTGCACGCCTTGATCGGACCTCCAGTTAGTTCTTTACAACCAAATATATTTTGTCTCACTTTACCCAAAGGTCTTCTACTGTATATCTCAAACACCTCTTAATCTCGTACCAGTGGAACAACAAGAAGAAGATAAAGCTCGAATGGGAACTAAAAAAGAGAAGAGAGGCGTGGGGCGTGATTTCCAAGATGTAGAATTCTCTTCTCTTCCCATGAGCTTAATGATGTATATATAGAGCTACAGTAGGGATCCTTAGGAGATTAGGATTAGGGCTCCTTAATTAATTAAAATACTTGTGGATCAAGCTACTTATTTTAATTAATTAAATAATATTAAATGGGCCACCAACATAATATCATTGCACTCCCTTTTCCTAGCCCAATTTACAACTGAGACTCCAATAATAATTACTCGATTTATCTCTCCATGTTTAAGATATAATGTCCATTAATTAATTAGATTACTGACAATCAAGAATTAATTAATTTATTATTTCACCAAAGCTAGCGATCGTTCATCACATTATTACTATGCAGGAATTTAATCCACCCGCAAGGTTTAGCATAATATCCTTCATGAACTCACTCCAGGGACATCATCAAACTAACGCACATGGTGACCGTAAATATCCTAACAGCACTTCCTACATGTAGCAATATTACCCAAGACAGCGGGTCTATTGGCCCAGTTCACTAAGCCTCACCCATGTGAATCAAAGAAATAAATACTACACATATATGTCTGTTTAATATCTTACGGGTTAAGCGTACGCAGTAATTAACCGAGGCCTAGTTCGTTTACGACGATCAGTATAAAACGAACTGCTCCTCTCTGAGATCCTGTTCAATACATAAATATACTAGTGTAACTAATCAGTCAAGACAAACTGTACAGTTGACAACAACCGTTCGCGATGGGGTGTTCATGTCCATCTGGGTTGTGAACCACTTATTCTTGTTTCGCGAGTAACTGATAGCATGATCTTCGGTTTGCCCGATGACGACCCGCACTATCTAATGCAAAACAACAGAACGTAGAACTTGTTTAATCTAACATGTTTCTCATTCATAAAGGGTAAAAGTGTAATATCATCCAAAGCCAAGCTTTCAGTATATAACACTAACACTTCTAACTCTGCCAAACTCTTAGATAAAAATCCTTAACTTAATAAAATAGCTAAAAGATAAATAGACACGTAAGCCTTTATTTTAAAGTCGGTATACGATCGTATGTGACCAAGAAGGCTATCGCGAGCTCATCCTCATCACATGCCCACTATAGGCTAAATAATACTCTACAATACTTGCACAAGAATAAATTTAATCGTAATTTATTAGATTAATTGTACATAGTATGTTTCAATCCGAAGATTTTCTTTTCTTTTCCATTATATATATATATATATATATATATTTGTAAATACGGCATGAACCTGAAATTCCTAAAGGACTAAGATGCATACTTGGTGTTAGACCGATTTATATAAGCACTCTATGCAATATATCTTTAAACTAGCGATATAAATATGAGAATTCTAAAATATCTTGTGCAGCCATTAAATCATCCAAGTTAAAAAAAAAAAGAGTTTAATAGCTCTCTCTCTCTCTCTCTCTCTCTCTCTCTCTCGTTCCCAAAAACTCGCCCGAAACCCTAGCCCTTTAATCTCGTCGATTGAAATTCCCTCGCCGGAAGTCCTGGTCCAACGGTGGGTGGCCTTCATCGCTCGTCCATGGAGGTGTTGGAACCCATGAGGATCTCGATATGCACAAATGACGGACAAACATTCGACATAAACCTATGCGCAGCGGATCTAAAGGTTTGATGAAGAAAACTTACTGCTTAAAATTTATGTAGATCTGGCTGGCCCGAACAGTTGACCGCAAATCAAATCTTCTCGGAATCGAACAAACTTGACCAATCCAGAAAGCTGACATCACGGCGAAGTCAACGGCGTTGACCGATCAGAAATCGGAGGTCTCACGCGCTCACACGCGCGCGATTGAGCTTCAGCTGTTAGAACCTCCCGGTGGCGCATGACGGCGCGTGCGGGGGAGTCCGGCGGCGATCTCGACGGTGATCTCTTCGTCTCGTCGTCCTGGTCGTCGTGGTATGGTCACTTGCTGGTTTTGGTCTCCGGTTTGGATGTATGATTGGAATCTCTATATACCTTAAGATCTTCTACTGTATTCTCAAACAGCTTTCCAGATCTTATATCAGTGGAACACAAAAAATAGAAGAACTCCTCGGAAAGAGAGAGAGAGAGAGAGAGAGAGAGAGGCGGACGAAA
>CACSLK010027842.1:4488129-4505917 GCA_902706635.1 Striga hermonthica
CAACTTCTCAAATTCAACCAACAGTTTTCAACCAGTCTTACAATACACCATAATCCAAGTTCAGAAACAAATAAAAACCCAAAACTAGACTGGTCCACCACGCAAAAGAAATAAATAAAACAACCTAAAAATGAAACTAGACCTAGTCAACCACATAGCCACATAAAATGCAAAAACTCCCCCACACTTAAGAGCAGACAATGTCCTCATTGTCGACTTTCAGCGAATGGGAGTTGTACCACACAATCAACCGACTCAACAAAGAAGGAAAAATACAGAAAATAAAATAAAAATAAAGAGAAAAGAAAAGAAAAGCTGACCAACACAGTGACAAGTCACTGTGGTCCTGGACTACGAGGAGGAGGAGGATAGGGCTGGTCGGCGCCGGGACCATACTGAGCATCCCACCGGGCCTCAAGAGCCTGAAAGCGCGCGTCAAAACCCCGCATGTCTCTGTCGTAACGCTCCTCGAACGCTGCCCACCACGGAGGAGGCTGGGACCACCAGGCGGGCGGTGCAGACGATGCAGCTGGATGCTGCTGATGATGATGTGGGGATCGGGGCGCTCGGCGGTCGGGCTCTGGAACAGGCTCAGGATCGGGCTGCCAACCGGAAGGAGGCGAAAGTAGACGGCTATCGTCGAGAACAGGCTGATCATGCTCCATCTCCTCCGTCTCATGGGTATCATCGGCATCATGCTGAGGACGAGACGAGCTTGCCCGAGCTGTGGAAGCGGTTGCACTCACTTTCTTCATGTAGGCGGTGTAGGCCGGGCGCCTCGTATAATCCTCAAAGGTGTGGCGATCACAGATGAGGCCCGAGTGAGTGAGCTCATAAGCATCAATGAACCGCATACTAGTAGGAGGGCTGCCAGACGCCACCGGGTCAACGTGGAAGTGCAGAGCCAGAGCGGTCACTATATGGCCAAAGCAGGCTGCCGCTCTCTTGTTCCGAAGGACGGCCCGACACTCGTCCTTAAATATATCCAACATATCGCGGCGCTTCCCATCGAGCATAACCCACAGCAGGGCAAGATCAAGTCCAGTGACCTTGTTGGCTTCCTTCTTCCCGAATACACCGTAGCATAAGAATTTGTGCATCACAGCGACAACACCGTCCTTGATGAGGCCATTAGCCATGCCCTGAGAGTCCCACACCGTGTCAGGAGAAAGTGCGGGCCAGAAGCTAGCAATAGAAATGCCTTCATTCATCCTAGCGCCGCCGCGGTGGAGACCCACGACTTCTTCCATGATCTCGTCCGTGATGAGCCTCTCTGTCCCAAGTAACCGACATGTCATATACTCAGCCTGATTATTATCCTTCCGGAACTCAAGTGTACTGAAAAACTCGAGCGTGAGGTTCCGGTATGTCGGGTGGACCAAACGGGCATAAGACTTCAAGCGTAGCGTGGCCAAGTACTGCTCGACCGTCGCCAAAATGCCCAAGTCGGAAAGCAATTTGAAGTCGAACATTTTCGACTTGAGGACCTCCTTCTTGGCGAGCCGGGAGTAGATTTCCCCCTCTCGTTCATCAAGGATAGTGAAGGGCGCATTGTACTGTGCTCTTAGATCGACCGGCTCGGCCTGGGAGGAGGATTCACCTTGCGTAGACTTCCGTTTGTTGCGTTTGGTGACCATATTGTTGAAGAATCTCACTTAGGCAATTTATCAAACACCTTGAAGGCACCAAGTTGAAACTGAGAGCTTTGGAGAAAACAACAATGGTAGAGCCCTTTTCCTCAAACAAAGTGTTCAACAATCAACTCAAGCAAGTTCAATACTTCACAATTAGCACGAATTTCTACTACTGGTCTTAAATTCCCGAACATGTGAAGATAGAGCTAGAAGAAGATAAAGGTATCGAATGCCTTTATAAAGTAGATGATGTTGAAGCTGGCCGGAGATGAAAAGCGGACGGTGATCAGAGCTGAGGGATGGCCGGAGCTCGGAGATGCTTGCTGGCCGGAAGTGAAACCGCTGAGAGATCGAGTGCCAGAAAATCAGACCTAGGGTTGGCGATTGCAAGCTTGTACGAGCGCGAGGGAGAGATAACTGGACTGTAGATGACGGAAGGGCGAGGACGCCGGAGGACGGTGGCGGAGGTCTGAACGGCGGCAAGGGTCAGAGCGACAGAGATGCGAAGGTACGATTTCAGTTATCGCGGGAGAGTAATAGGGTCGCGAGAGGGATTGAGTGACCTGCGAAAGAAAAAGAACGTCATTTAATTAAAAGTCCCAGCAAAGTCGCGAAACACGGCCGCGCGTCGCGACGTATGGTCGCGACATATGTCGCGAGTCGCGAGTGGTGTAGCGACTCGCGAAAATAACAGAGTCCGATTGATCTTAAATGTGGGGCTATTCGCGACTCGCGACAGTTTCGCGAGTCGCGACTTTACAAGTCGCGAGTCGCGACAATTTCTCGCGAGGCGCGAGAGTAACAGAGCATGATGGCCATATCTGGACGAGAAACTCGCGACTCGCGACATATTTCGCGAGTCGCGACACACATTTTTTTTTATATATATATATAAAACTGGAAAAAAAAAAAAAAAAAAAAAACAAAATGCAAACCTAATTACCTGATAATTACCCGGAAGAAAAGCAAAGAAATAGAACAAAATGTAAAAAAAAGAAAAAGAAAAAGGGAGAGATACAATCGTACAGAGCACAGTGACTAGATTAGTCACTGTGAGTTCGGTGGTGCACGCTGAGGGTCAAGGTAGTCAGGCCCCGAACAGCAACGGGCGTCTGACACATCATATCTTTCGCCCCAGAGGGACCGGGGCAGCTCCATCGAAACTAGCTGAGGGGTGGCAATGTGGCGGTTGTTATGGACATGGCCCTGCAGTGGCCGCTGCGTGAATCCTCGCTTACACGCTTCCTCAGTAAGTTGGTCCATCTTTCGAAGAAATTCACCCTCTTCCTCAATTGTCACCTGCGGTTCAGGTTGATTCCCTCGGTCAGAAATGAAGATGGACTCCCCCAACACGGTCATGCTCGCGATCCCTTTCTTCACATCAATAACCGTGCTGGTGGTCGCCATAAAGGGTCGCCCGAGAAGGATGGTGTATTGCCTCTCGTCCTCTAACACATCCCCCATATCTAGCACAACGAAGTCCACGAGGACTATCAGCTTCCCCACCCGAACCAACACGTCTTCCACAATGCCCTCGGGTTGACGTATCGAGCGATCGGCTAACTGTAGGCGCATTCGAGTAGGCTTAAAATCACCAAGCCCAAGCTGCCGATAGACTGCGAGCGGCATTAGGTTGATTCTTGCTCCAAGATCGAGCATCCCCGAGGTTTCTTTCTCATTCCCGAAAGTTATGTTGATTACAAAGCCCCCGGGATCTCTCTCTTTCCTTGGCAAGTCGCTATGTACGATACTTGCTGCCTCGCATACCACCACCTCATCGGCACTCACTAACCGCTTCTTACCTTTTGTCAATTCTCTGAAATGTCTCGCGTAAACCGGTATCATCTTGAGCACATCAGAAGGTGGTAGATTGCCATATACCTTTTTCAACATCTCGTAAAGGTCACACATCAGCTGATTGTCCTTCTCTTCTACGAGTCAACATGGGTAACGAAACCTTGGCCTGTATGGATTTGGGGACTTATGCAAAGTTGGCTCGGAAGGCGGTGTAGCTGGGGTATTTTCTGTTTGCTCTAACTTCCTTGGATCTTCTTCTGCTTCTTGTTCCCCCTCGTCTACTATCTTCTCCTCCAAGTCGGGCATCAGGACAGTCACTGAGTTAGAGCAAACAGAAAAGACGCAGTTAGGCCAACTGCCCCAGCGCCCATTTCACCATCCGACCGGAGGTGTCCGATCGGTGCAGGATCTGTCTAATGGGGTAGGAGGTGAGGACAGTGATTGAGTATTCCAGGAAATACGGCCTCAACTTCTGGGCAGCAGTCACCAAAGCGAAAGCGAGTTTCTCCATAAGTGCATAACGCAGCCCGGCATCGTGGAGTGCCTTGCTCACGTAGTAGACCGGGTATTGACAGGAGTCTTCCTCCCGGATGAGGACGGCACTTACGGCCACTTCGGATATTCCCAGGTAGAGATAGAGCATTTCTCCTGGGTGGGGATTTTGCATTGTTGGAGCCCGGCTGAGGGTCTCCTAATCGGCTTCTAGTGCCTTTTGGCAGTCGGGCGTCCACTCAAACTTGTGATTTTTCTTGATTGCGTCGAAGAAGGGTTTGCACCGATCCGTTGACTTGGAAATGAACCGGCTTAAAGCAGCGAGTTTGCCGGTTAGGCTCTGGACTCCCTTGATCGAAATCGGTGGTTAGAGGTCTTGTACTACCTGGATCTTTTCGGGATTTGCGTCGATGTTGCGTTTGCTAACAATGTAACCCAAGAACTTCCCCGATCCGACACCGAATATACATTTTTTGGGATTTAATTTCATCGAATAATCACACAAAATAGAAAACATTTTATTGAGATCGTTAACATGATCAGACGCGTACACGGATTTAACCAACATGTCATCTAAATACACTTCCATGCTTACACCTATCAAACTAGCGAACATCATACTAAGTAGGCGTTGGTAGGTGGCCCCGGCGCTCTTTAGTCCGAACGGCATCATGGTGTAACAGTAAAGTCCGCGCGCCGAGTAGAATGAGGTGTGTTCCTCGTCGTTGGGGTGCATGGGTATTTGATTGTATCCCGAGTACGCGTCCATGAAGCTCATCAGCTCGTGTCCCGAAGTGGCGTCCACCATGTAGTCAATGTGAAGCAGGGAGTAACTATCTTTGGGACACACCTTGTTTAGGTCGGAAAAGTCAATACACAAGCGCCACGCCCCACTACTTTTCTTTACCAGGACCGGGTTGGCAACCCAAGTCAGGTACCGGACCTCCCGGATGTACTCGTTGTCCTTCAACTTGATCACCTCCTCTTCGAGGGTCTGTTGGCAGTCAGGGTCGAGTTTCCTTCGTTTCTGTACCACCGGTTTGATTGTTGGGTCGACTTGAAGTCTGTGGCAGGCAACCATCAGGTTGATGCCGACCATGTCCTCGTGGGTCCACGCGAAAACGTCCGCGTTTTCCCGAAGGAATTTGGTCAGTTCGGCTTTCAGCGGTTCCAGCAACCTGCTCCCAATTCGGAGTTGCTTTTGGCAAGTTTCCTCATCGATGAAGATGATCTCAACTTCGTCCACCGACTCGGCTCTTTTGTTCCCCCTCTTCTCTTCGTATTGCGTGCGGGGGTCGAGCTCATCTTCTTCTGTGACCGGCTCCTTTCCGGCTCTCCGACCCCTATCTTGGTCCAAGTCGGCCCCGGATCTTTCTTCTGTCGGGCTGGCGTCATCCTCAATCAGATGGAGCAGACCTGTCTGACTGTTCAGTGTGCGGTCGTCCCTCAAATTGAGGCGAGCCTGCTCGGCTCTCGGACTTGGATTGGTCTCGGACCCCACGATGACCAGGTCGGCACTGACCGGGTCGTCACTATTCTCGGACAAATGAGGCAAACCTATCTGGCTTCCCAGCATGCGGTTGCCCCCTGTTCCGTCAGACGTCGGCTCGGTACTTCCGTCAAAGATGGTCTGCAGATGTTCCTAGACAGCTGTCATCTCGGTATCTGAGACGAGGTCAACAGTATTTATCTCCAAACGCGGAATGGTTAGGACGCATTCTTGAGCTTCTCTCTGGTCTCCTCGGTGTGTTCCCTCCCCGTCTGAAGTCAAGAACTTGATGGAATAATGAAAGATGGAAACGGCACCTCTCAGTTTGTAAAGTGTCGTTCTGCCCAAGATGGCATTGTGCTCGCTTTGGCAGTCCACGATTTTTAAGGTCTCAGTATGGTCCTCGTGGGCTGCCCCTTTTCTCCGAACCGGATTGGCAATGTGACCTGACCTACCGGGGTGGTTGTTTGTCCATTAAAGCCTTGGATCCGTTCTCGGCATGGTTGCACGTCCTTTGAGTCTATCCCCATCTTCTTAAAGGTGTTGTAGTAGAGGATGCTTGCGTAGGCCCCGGTGTCGACCATGATGCGATGGATCTTGATTGCCATGATCGGCACCGTGATCACCAAAGAGTCGGAGTGGGGGTGGTCAAACAGGAAGGCATCCTTTACGGTGAAGGAGATCTTGTTGGGGGTTGGCTCAGGTGCCGGTCTGCTCCCAGCGTGCATCACCCTCTGCCCGACATAATAGGCATGTCGGGCATAAGCCTTAGTCTGCCTCCTCGAAAGGAAGGATTCACCTCGTCTGGTGTTCACGCGCCAAGGTGGGAGGTAAATCTGATCGGCCTCTGACGGTGAGGACCGGTTTCTCTTTCTGTCCCTGGAAGTTTCGGCCTCGCTTTGATGTGTCGGGCTAAATGTTAATATCTTGTTGAGGCCGCCCTGTTGCGGCTTCTTCCTCCTAGGATTCACGTCGGCGTCCTCCTCACTGTCGAGACCGTCCTCAAAACGACCTCTCTTCTTCCTCTTCTCCCCTGAGTGGGTAAACCTTTTGACTTGTGGGTCATCAATCAACTTGTGCAGCGCCGAGATCAAGTTGCGGCACTGATCGGTATTGTGCCCGTGCGCTTTGTGGTAGGTGCAGTATCGGGATTTATCCACCTTGTCCTTATCTGTAAACATCGGCTTTGGGTCTGGAAACAACCCTTTGGCCTTGATCTCTTCGTAGACCGCAGCGGCGCCTACCGAAAAGACGCCTTGATAGCTTTCCTTGAGCTCCTCCGCCTTTTGCCTCCTCAAGGCTCTGACTTCAGCAAATGACTTGCCTGATTTTCTCGATTTTTCTTCCTTCGCCTTTCCCTTGTTCGACGTGGCGTCGAGCACCGGGATCGACGAGGATTCTTCATCCATGATGTAATTTTGGGCGCGGATAAGGAATTCTTGGTATGTGGTCGGCTTGTTTTGGCAAAGGGACCACTTGAACAAAGTCTTCGGCTTCAGGTCGGCCTGTACCGAGATCAGCAGCGCCTCTGGTGGCATTGTTCCATGTTTTGAACTCGGTCGTTGAACCGAGCAATGTAGTCTTTCAGGCTTTCGTCCTCACCTTGGACGATGTTGGCAATGGATTCCTTGGGGGCAAGGTTGATTTGTGACCCGATGAAGTGTGATCAGAACGCCGACCTGAGTTGCCCCCATGTGGAGATGAAGTGAGGGTACAAGGAGTGGTACCACCTCTGCGCCTTAGGCCCCAGTGTCAGGGAGAACATGCGACAGCACAGAGCGTCAGTAGCGCCGTGCAGGTCCATCCATGAAGTGTAGAGGCCGATGTGAGCGTCTGGGTCTGAGCTCTCGTCATAGAGTCCGAGCTGAGGAACCTTGATTTTCCTGGGCACGGGTTCGTGCAGGATATCGGGAGAGAGTGGCGAAGCATGGTCCACGATCCGAGGAGTCGGTCGCGGGAAGGGAGGCGATGGAAAGAGCGGGGGTGACGGTTCGCTTTGAGAGTGGTGCTGACCCTCCAACCTGGCAATTCTGCGCTTAAGGGCCGCGACCTCGTCTGTGTCGCGCCCGATAATCTTACCCGCTCGATGACTTCCCTGAGGTCCCGGTTAGTCTTACTTTTGTCGCCTAGGCATTGGTAAACGGAGCGGCGAATGATTTGCAAGCTCCAGTCTGGTTGGCTTTCGCCGGTCTGTTCAGTAGGCGCCGGTCTCGCACTTTTCTCGCGCCGTTCTAGGGCGGCACGATTGGGTGACTGGGCCGTCGTCTTAGATTTTGTGGGCTTTTTCTTCTTCCGCCCCTCCGCCTCCTTGGCGGGGGTCTGAATCAGCGTGTTCCCGGGATTTTCCGTGGCTGCTACGGTGTTTCCCCCAGGCGCCTGGCTTGCCAGGGCCTTGGCGAAAACCCCCTCCAGGGCTTTGAGGACGTCGGGATGCTGCATGGCAGCAGCGAAGGTAGGAACAGGAGGGATAAGGGCTTGAGTCCCCTGTTGGACTCGGCGGGAGGTCTCCTCGTCGTTGCGCCGGCGAGACTGGGCGCCGAACTGCTGCGTTAACTCGTCGCGAGTGGATGAAGTCATCTTGGGTTAAGTTTCGGAGCGGAGATGATTAGGAACGGAAGAAATGCGATGTAGTGTTAATCACCAAGTCGAAATGTTGACACCAAGTAACTTATGGTGCCCTCCTTCTAGCGTCAAACTGTTGACGAGCGTTTTTGGTCAACGGTTAAAGTGGAAAATATTGAAAGTGCAGGACTGGAACAAAAAGGAAAGATATGATTTAATCACAATTTTATTAAACGGTCACGAGGTCGACCTCTCGTACGAGGTCGGTACTTGTGATATACTTACGATTCTTACAGGGAATTTCTTACAGTTTTAGAGAGAGAAAGTATAGAGAAGCTAGAGTTAGTTGAGGATTCAACAACCCAAAATAAATGAAGTGGGTTGCTATTTATAGTATCCTTAAATGGGGTACTGTTCAGACACTGTTCACCGATCTTGTCGCACAGTAGACTTGCAGAACTGATCGGCGCCTCCCTGACAATTAATTAATGCGATTTGAGGTTTCTTCAATCATTGCTTGTCAGGCATTTAATGCAAGCATGGGGGACATTTAATGCTGACTGACTTTCTTGACTAGGCTCACGGGTAGGATGGTAGGCTATGACAGCCCGTCCCATCGCTCAATGATGACCTCCCAAGTGGCGAATATTTTAATGTTGTTGAGATCGGTTCCTACCTTCTGACGGGGTAGCTCCGGATTACCTGATCGGCACCTTTTCCCAAAGGGTTGACGCGGCTCTCAAGAATCTTCTTTCAGCCCGGCACTTGATGAGACCGGCCCGGCCCCCCACTGAGCAAGGTGTCGGGCTCGGGTATCATCCCCATGAGCCCGGGTTGTACATAATTTCTCGACTCAGCTCGGTACTTATGCCCCTAAACGGCTCGGTTCCCGTCCGGAGGTCCGGCTCTTTCCCGGTTCACCGGATCGGCCCGTTCAAATCTGACCAGGCCGATCCGGATGTCAACAAGCCATTTGTAAACAACCATAAATTATTTCGTTGGTAAACCGAATATCTAATTTAAAATATCTAATTTAGTTTGTATGAATTGTGGTTGAATGAAAACCATATATTATGACTTTAATTAAAAAAATTGTTACGTGATTAGTGAATGTTGTATTTGTTTCTTTTATTCTCTTAGTTTAACTTTGCGACTAATTCTAATCCAATCTTTAGAACAAATTTTGAAATGTAATCTTTAAAGTATTTTTGTGTTTAAAATGAGATTTATATTGTATCGCAAGACACTATTTAAAATAAATGAAATCGTTAAGTTCAAATGAAATACTATTTATGAATAAAACTCGCACTTGTATATCTGATTTTCATAAAGATTATATTTTAAATTTATCTTTTTTAATATAGTGTCTTTAATTGTAGTTTAAAACAATCAATATGAACAACCTTGTGTGAATAAATTATTATTACAAAAAAATAAGAGAAGTACTAATGAAATTTGATTTTGTGTCTATCTAAAAATGTTTCACCACTTTTTTTTTTTCGAAACGACAGAGGTAATATTATAAATCAAAAGCGCACAAAGTGCGAATAAAGATACAAAGCTGCCAACAGTAGAATAAAATGGGAGGACAGGTCAGAAGACCGCCTAGAGTCCTGCTAGCAACGCTAGAATAAAAATACTCATAACTAAACTAACCAACAATAAGACAACTAAAACAAACTAAAACAACAAAAACAACTACTGAGTATCGGACCCCAACAGAGTAATACCCGAGTGTCGGACCCCAAAAAGGTAATAAGGTGACACTCGGGCGTACAAAATTACACTCGGGCTCACAGGGGTCTATCGACCCAAACCAAAAAAACAACAACAGCAACACTAAAAACTGAAAAACAAACCAAACCTAAAGACAAAATAAGAAAAAAATACAGCCTTCCCCGTCCAATACATCTAGATAAAAGGCAGACAACCAAACTCCACAGACAGCTCCAAAGCACGGGAGAAACCCGCCCGCCACTGCATAAGGCCTAGCAAGACGGAACCCACACCCCAGGACCAACCGAAGAGTTGGCCCGCACTCCAATCACGAAGGGCAGCAAATACACCCCAACCCAGCCCGAGACACCAAAATCCGATCAGATGACCAAGCACTAACCGGGAACAGCGAACCACCCCCAGCAGAAACCAAAGCCACCCACCGAGAACCCCCAACACCAACTCGCCGAGAGCCCTCCGGTCACAGACACAAAAGAGAAACCGAGACAGAGCAGCAGAACGAGGCCAAACCTGCAATTGACCCGGCTTAGAGCCAAAACATGAGAAAGCCAAGGAAGCTCGCTGCTTCGCCGGCGAAACGACACTGTCCCGACCGGCAACGAGAAAGGCAAAAGAAGGGGAAAGCATCCCAGCGGCCAGGTCGAACCGTGTATAGCTAACCTTTCCTCGTCCATAGACCAGCACCACGTCCCGACCACCGCCGTCCAGACCCGAGCTCCGACAACCAACAAGGAAAGAGAACTTCCCCGCTGACCAGGCACGAAGCCGGAAGAGAACGGCAAAGATGGGAGAAGGCTGCACCTCCATGGACGAGCGACGGAGGCCGTCCACCTCAAGACCCAGATGACCGACGAGGGAGCAAGACCGGCGCAAATTGAAGAGGAGAGCTGCTAGGGTTATGGTGGAATTGGGGAAACGACGGACCTAGATTTAATATGTTTCACCACTAAAATCGTGATATTTGAAAATGTTAAATATTAATAGAAATCTGTTTATTATGGCTATAATCCTCCTTATATATAATTGCAGAATGCGCTGAGCCTACGTGGCTGCTTCTGGTGCTTCGAAATCCTATTTGGCGAAGAACCATGCTTCGTAATTAGGTTTGGATAAATAATATTGATATATTAATAATTAATAATCTAGGTTCGGGTATTCCATAAATATTATTTAGCTAATTTAGGTATTTTAATATCACTTTTACTAATATAACCCTTTAATTCTTTGTAATTTTACATAGTGAGGCACTAAGACTAATATATCCCTGAATTTTGATTTGTTTCCTTCAATAAACTATTGAATTATAAATGTATTTTAAAAGTTGATAACTTTTGTATTTCTTATCGGTTTTACATATATAATATATCAAATTAATCATCTTTTGATGATCTTCGATTTGACATCCATATTGTATATATATGAAATAAATAAATTATATTTATTTTTATAATAATAAAAAATAATAATATTTATTGAAATTCATTAGAAAAATAAAATTATTTTTCAATTGATATATTTATATGTAATGTAGTTATATATTGTAAGTTAAAAAAAATTAATATAATATAACACAAGTAAATTGCACAAATAAAAAGTGTCATAATAAATATATAATAATATATATATTCTTATAAAAGATATTCAAATTTTCAAACTACTTTTTCTCATTAATTTTAGATTTTAAGAAAAAAATTATCAAACACCCGTGTAATACACGGGTGTTGTACTAGTATAAATAATAATACAAAAAATGATTTATTTATATGAATAGAATAACCTGTTGATCGGAATTATTTAAACAAAATTCAATTCATTAAAATTAATTTATGTAAACGAATTTTTATAAACAAAAATCAGAATATATAAAGAAATTGAGATTTTAGTATATCTAAAATATTCTTGTACAACAATAACCTGATACCAAAAAAAAAAAAAAAAAAAAAAAAAAAAAAAAAAAAAAAAAAAAAAAAAAAAAGAAACTTTACCTTAATAACAAGATTTTGACAAAATTAAGTAGAAACTGATTTTTTTTTTCTAAAGATTATCTCTCCAATGCAATTAATGTTTTTCTTTGTATTAAAAATATAGGTAATATTTATTTTAGAAGGTCATTAATTTATTTGGCAGAAAATCTTACTAAAATTGATTTAACCTTATTTTTATTATTCCAAATCAATAAGTTGAGGGTCAATCTCCATCCCAAACAAAACATACCATGTGAATTGAGCAATCCCTTTTGTTGTTTTCCTAATGAACAATGATGTTGACAGACTCCCATATTAAATAAAAGCTGGACCAATAGAGATTGACTCAAATGTAATTAGCTTGATGTCGCTTAAACAAGGTCTCGAGTTCGAGTCCTTATGGATGCAGAAAATCCTTGTTGGGAGACTCATCCACCACCGTCAGGTGTGTAAACCCGGGTCGACCAACGTATTAGTCAGGACATAACTCCCGAACCGTGTTGGCTACCAAAAAAAAAGCTTGGCACTTGGTTAATTAATTAAAATCTGAAACTATAGTATTTCATATTGACCAATGAAATTATGAGTTGCTCAATAGATAAAAAGTTTAAATGTCCAAAAATTGAACAAATATTTGCCCTCACTCGTAAAGGTCATTTTGTTGTGATTGGAGATAATTAGTAGTTAAAATTATGTGTGAATGTGAATTAAAGTTATGTGATGTGTGAAGATAATTTATTTATATTATTTAATTATATTGATAATATTGAGAAAAGTTGAGTTTAGTTTAATTTTGAATTCTAAAAAAAAAAAAGAATGGATAACTAGTATCCAAACACCCTCTATGAAGTCAATATAAGAAGAGAGTGTATTCGTTAGGTATTTTGAGTGACGTATTGAAATTTTTTTAGATTTAACACTTATTAAAATGTTCAAATTTAGGCGGAACTCTATGAAATTTTAAGTCTTGATGTCATATCTGAAGTGAGATTTCTTGTATAAATTTTTCTTTAGAAATCTCAACAAATCTTAAAAAGCCATAACAAATTTTTAGTCTCAAATAAATTAAATACTTCACAATTTTTTAAGAATTTTTAAAGTCTCAAATGTAACTTTTAAAAGTTTTAAAAAGCTTAAATTAAATGTATCAAAATATTTTAGAAATTCCAAAAGAATATGTGCATTTCAAATTAACCAAAAATAAAAATAAAAATAAATAATAAAAATCTACTTCCTCTCTCTTGAGCCTAACTAAGACCATCTCCAGTCTTTATCTCTACTCTAGTGCAGAGTTTACTCTACTCTAGAGTAGAGTTAACCAAAAATCAAATTCGACCTCCAACCGTTCGCGCTACATTCTACTCTACATATATTATTCATATTATTTTAACTTTATTTTGTCAAAATATTATTTAATTGAACATATTATTTTATAAAATATAATATATCGTGATATTAGTTGGTCTTCCACTGGTTTGAAATATTGTTCCACAAAGAATTATTATTTTTATATAATATTTGATTTATTTTATAGTAATTCAATATAAAAATATATTTTTAAATAATAATATTTTCTATATAATTCTCAAATTAAATTATAAATTTAATAGTAAAAACTGTCAAATAATGAATTTTAAGATAAATCAATTGCATATAATAAAAAATAAAAAAAAAAACAAATAAAAATTGTAGAGTAATGAATAGTATTGCGTCAGATGTAGCGCAATACTGTTCATAACTCTAGAGTAGTGCAAAAATATAGCGCAGCGTTGAAGATCAATTTTGACTCTACCCTAGCGTAATACTCTAGAGTAGCGCAGCATTGTAGATGCTCTAAAGCGGGACAATCTCACATGGTGGTTGCGCCACATTGGAGCTTTGGGTCCACTCTCCATCTCTTTTGCTCTTTCTCTTTCCAATCCATACTCCATTTCATATTCCCTTATAAATCCGTTCATATCACTCTCCTTCATTTTTGCCTCACACCACAACTCACCTCCATAGCCCTTGCCTCAAACTTCTCGCCATCATCGCCGTCGTCAAATGGACCTAACCCTGCTTTACACCCAACGCGGCCAAACCCTCCACAGCCACCGCCAATCGGACATGCATGCCACCATCCAAATCCCTTCCCATTTTCTTCACGCCGATTGCGGCTCTTCAGTCCCAAACCCTGACCGGCGATGTTACAGCAGCTTCCCGGCCAACGGGGAAGCCAGTAGTAGCTCATGTTCCCCGGCCAACAAGAGAAAAGCGGAGGTTCTTTGCTTTCACAAAAAACCCTTTTGGATTATTAGAAACTGTCTCAGCTTTCAGTAACCTTTTCATTAATTTTATTATTCTTGGTTTTAAATACAGTTCGAAGCTGAAGATGCGGAAAAGGGGAAGGGGACTACTGTAAAGGAAGAAGAAGCAGGGGAGGAAAAATCAGTGATCACCACGAAAACCGGCAGAGGCATTTCGTGCTCCAATGTTTCAGAGGTCAAAAAGCCCGATTACGTTCACGTCCGGGCTCGTCGGGGTCAGGCCACCGACAGTCACAGCCTAGCCGAAAGAGTATGTGTCCTTCGATTGGCTCTAAAATGAATTATATTTGGTGTACCTTTAGTGTTTGATGAATGGTTTGTGTGATGAGATTTAGAGATGTCATGGTTCTTTTGTAGGCAAGAAGGGAGAAAATAAGCAAAAAGATGAAATGTCTGCAAGATTTAGTGCCCGGGTGTAATAAGGTTACCGGTAAAGCTGGGATGCTTGATGAGATTATAAACTATGTTCAGTCCCTACAGAAGCAAGTGGAGGTATACTTCATCTATATAAGCCCTACATGTAAATGCCTTTGACTTGTTATGAATTCTTCATGAGTAATCATATAGAGGCTGTAACGATGATGCAGTTCCTCTCGATGAAGCTGGCTACAGTTAACCCAAGGCTCGATTACTGCATCGATAGTACCTTCGCAAAAGAAGTATGTTATTTGTTAATGATTCACATACTTGAGCAATCAATTATTTTGCATTTGTTATGTTGCTTATTGTTACCGACATGTAACTAATAAGTGATGCAACTTATGCTTTATAGATGCCCGCATATATTTCCAGTCAACCAGCAGCAACACAGCTCGAGTTGCCAAATCCGACGTGTTTCCAGTATAATAATACAATGCAACACGGGACCTCAAGCAGCGGATTAAGCGATGTGGCGATTGATCAACCTCAGATTTTATCCCAAAAGCCAGGACAAATCCCGGAAGTGTTTCTGGATTCATCTTTTATCTCTGTACGTGATTTCTTGAACGGGCTATTGCAACTCTATATCGTCAACTTTTTTTGTGGGCTCGTTTATTATGAACTCATGAGTTCTTACAAGGAATAATATTTGTGTTTTGCAGCAATTGCAGCAGCTGTCTGGTTGGGAATCAGATTGGCCCAGCCTATTCAATTAGTTCTGAAACATCTTTGTTATTGCTTCTTGATTTTTTTCTGCAGATAAAGTTAGTTGTCCTCACCAACGGTGGACTAATAATTAATGTATTATAGATCATATATTCATAAAACTTTTCGCGTTTATAGCCAATATTCCTGTTGGTTGAATCAGAACCGAGGACTAAAACAATTAATGTTGCCATTCAAGAGATATTGCGATCGCAAGGAAGTTATCGGGCAGAGACGTTCTTCTCCCCGTGCACGACTTGTAGAACGTAATACATCTTTGGTAAAATTTCATTTTTATGACCTTGTGTGTGTATAGTCCATAACTTGATGTACTTATTTTTCAGTAACTATAAGAAGATTCTAATGTGTGTAATAACTTGTTGATTTGTAAACTTTTCATCGATGTTTCGATGTGGACATGACTGTGAATGAAAGCAACTATACCATAAGAGCAATGTTGCTGGGCACAAATATAAAGGAAAGGAGATTGAAAAGAGGATTTAAGCACTGGTAAGTGGTCCAAAATTTTTATGGTGGCTTTTTTCCCTTTTGAAGTTGCAGTGGTGGGCACAGGAACAATCGCCATTACATAGGACCACCATTATAGCATTGGATTATATCTTCAATATGACGAATGAGCAGTAGTCGATTGATTTTCTGTCGATATAAGAAGAAATCTGCAATTAATATATGTTGGACCAACCATGAACTGCAATAATGTTTACTCATCACATTGTTATTTGATGTAATGGAAACAAAAGAAAAATATACACCATAAGAATATAAAATAGATTAATAAGATCAAGCCCCTCATCCATTAACCAACAAACTACACAGTCTTAAGGAGGAATAATTTCCATTCTCTTGAAGACGCACAAAAGTGTAAAGATACAGCTCCTAGCTGAATGGTACAACTAACCGCTGAAAAAAATGGGACGACGGGTCTCGCCTAGAACTGACATTAGCAATGCTAGAAATCACACCACAAAACTCAAGATACAACAAACACTACAAATACTACAGAGCTCCCAAAAAAGAGGATAAACGATTCCACTGGAATAATACTTGTCCTCACTAGGGCATAAACAAAGGTCAAAGACCCAAATCAAAAACACAATACCTACCATACAAAACAAAGAACAAACACAATTAAAAACGAACAAAAACAACTACAACCAACAGACGAGCCTTTCCACAGCAGAATGACCGAGCCGAACCAGCAGACGACAAGCCCACCTAAGGAGCACCCCACATCCCAAGAAAGTCAACCCCGAAACTGTCGAAAACTGCCTAAGGGAGCCGAAACCCAAGCACCAAACACACCCGAAAGCCAACTCGCCTCACCGTCGGAAAAGCACCATAATTGCCCCTAGAACCACCGATGCATCAAACCAGCAACACCACTAGCTAGATTCAACAGCACCAGCACAACAAAGGTTGCATGCATCCTAGTTGAATTTGTATTTTCTTTCTCTTTCTAAATCTTTCTTAACAGTTAGAGCAATGTCAAAAAGAGCATCAAAGGTCTTATTGACATTCTCATCTATGGATTTTGCATAATCAAATTCAAGTGCCTTCTGCTAGGAAAACAAAAACTTTACCGCTCTTCCAAAACCCTTCTAGCTCACGTAAAATCATTCTTTCATAACTTGACACCATTGATTTACGAATTTTTTCTTAACTTGACCCTTGATTTACGAATTTTCTCCATTGCAAACATATAATTGATACGACAATCCACACATCTTTCTTTTTCGCAAACATTTGTTTGCTTTCTTGTGTAATATGTTCAACATGAAAGCTACTCTGCGGTTAGACGTGGCCAAATCACGGCCCGGCCCGCGCCCGTAATCGGTCCGTCAATTTCTATGGGCCAGTTCATTGAACTGGCCGGCAGTTTGGGTCACCAACTTGTCGTTTCCAGGCCGGTTCGGCCCATGAATAAAAAATATTCACACCGCCACCCGTTTTTTAACCCGCGGTCCGGCCTGGACCGTGGAGACAAAAATCAATAAAAAAAGAATCGGAACCGACCCACATAGCCACGGTTCCAGTTCACATAACTGTCGAAATCCGGACCGATTGCGGGCCGATTCGAGACTAGTTCAGTGTCGAGCTGACGGGCCGGGTAGGACCTTGGCCACCTCTATCTACAACCTGTCATTGCAATATATATCCAAGATAGCATAGACCGAGGCTATGAAGGGAGGAAGCTCAATCAATCTTACGACTAATCCACAGGATATGATAACACTTTTCAGGATAGTTTTTTCTTTAGACATGTCACAAAAGAGTTTGTTTGAAGCTTTGACATGGTGCTCAGCATTGTTGTGATGTGTTGTAATCGGGGGAAGAGGGTGCGGTCCCACCAATTGAAGTGCACCATAAAAGGGCAAGTCTATGTGTACCTTAATGAGTCAATCCCAAAACCAATTGGTGATAGGAGAAATAGCCAGCCCACTATGATTATAAAATAGCTTCATTTAGCCTGAAGAATCATTGCGTGACAACTCACAAGTGATATTTTAATGCGCACTCTCACTTGTGAGTACTTCGTAAACCCAAGCCCACAGAGTAGGCCGGGTAAAAATATAGAGCTCAAGCCCAGAGTCATTGCAGATCCTAGGACAAACCCGCTTTTAATACCACGTTTGAATCTAGAATGAGTTTGGGAAGATGAAG
>CACSLK010027842.1:4522109-4538309 GCA_902706635.1 Striga hermonthica
TGATCCGAGCACTGACTTAAGCATCGGAGGCCCGACGCCGGGGCCACCCCCGGCGTTGGGTTCTGCAGGTACGGAGGCCGGTTCGAGTTGAAGGAGCCCGGGTGAATCTTATTCACTTCAAATTGGTTTGTAATTTTGTTTGGGTATGTTGTTGGGCTAAGTTGCTAAATGATATGGGGTTATACAACCAAACTACTACTATATAATTTTTTTTTTTTTTTATTTTACCTGGGGCTGGAGCCCACCCTAGCCCATGGGTGGCTCCGCCCCTGCATGCAGATAGTACAAAAGTGGTTTCACAAAACAAATCCAAAAGAAAAACATGAGAAAAATAGCAAAATCGAAGGGTGTGATACAAAAACTATGCCAAAACAAACCACACGATGCAAAAATTATAAATGGTAACAATGCAAGGATCTAACCGTCGCTCTCATTTTGAGGCGTCGATTTTTTCAATCTCATCCTGGAGCACGAGCCTGTTGGTGCAATCCTCGAGCTTTAGAATCTTCTCGTACACGCTGCGACTCCACGAGACTCCCGGCGAACACTATGTCTCAGTTGTTGGAAACGACACATTTCTATTTTGCACCGTTGCTAAGCTACCTTGACCATATTTCCCGGTACTGTCGACGAGTCTCCTTGTCATCGGGGTGAACGACTATTCGAGCCGTGGGACCTCTCCAGGCCGCCAAATGCCGCTGGAAGATGTTGGACATGTATGATAGATGTGGAAGAGATTTGAAACAAGAAAATGGGAAGTAATTAGAAGAAACTGGAAATGGAATTTGGGAGATTTTTTGCTGCGAAAAGAGAAGGTTGGAAAATGAGTGAAGAAAAGGGAAAGAGAAGTCTGCCCACTGTCGTAAAGCAAAAAATCTGATAAGAGATTGTCGCGTGTGTGGGATGATTTGTTGGGAAGTGATTGGTCGGTCAAGTCAGAACAAAAGTCAGTGTTCTGCAAAACTTCACGATCAAGAAACAAATGACCATGACCATACTATACGAACCCTAAAAGGTAGAGCCGTTTAGTCGGTTCAAAAGGAGAGAAATTGTAAATATAGCTGGACACGTATCAATTTTTGAAGACCACTAAACTGGACACATGTCTTCCATTCAAGAACACACTTCTTCATATATATATATATATATATCAAGCAATATTATCAATTAGGCAATTAATTCAAAATAAACAATAATCGTCAGTAAAATAATATCCGAAAAATCCAATAATCAAATGGGACATCACATGAATAATCATTTTATTTTCATGTCATTTCATCATACCAATCATGTAATTATTATCATAGTAACTAGTATTCGACCCTGTGCATTTGCACAAATGTAAATAAAGTATTGTGAGTTATTTGTATGCATATAATTATTAATTATTTTTCTTTCACTTTTTTGCATGCCAAATTTACAAATAAAGAAGTTGAATTTTTTTTTTTAAATTACATTTATCTGATTGGATGTAATGCATATTTTTGTACGCCTTTTTTTTGAATTATTTATCATTTATTTAGGAATTTCAAATACGTTTTTAATTTTAAAAAAAAAAAAAATTAAATGTAACCACAATAATAACATATAATCACATTATACGATCAACACATTATATGGTCAACTGTCACTAATAAAAAGTTTAAAATAGTTTTTGTAATTTGAAGTGATTAGTATTTATTATTTAATAATTAAATGAAAGATTAAATACATAAAAAAGTAACGGTTTTTGGAGAAAAAATATTAAATTGCCACATAGGTAAAATTAATTAGGTTTTATTAAATGTTATTTGCTAGTAATTATATATATATAGATTAGTATGTTCAAGCAGGAAATATAGGTGAGGTTAATTCCAACATGTCCAACGTTTAGTCTGTTATCTTTTATTTAAATATTTATATTTTCACGTTGAAATGTCATATTTTGAAAAACATTAATTAAAGCATTTCATAAGAGTAAATTGCAGTTTTGATAACCAAACTAAAGTTCATTTCGAAATCAGTACCTATTTTATAACATTTGCAAAATCAGTACCCAAACTTTCATTCTGTTAGCAACGTTAGTACCCGACCGTTAGATCTCCGTTAGATTTCCGTTAGTTGTTAACGGAAGTAGGCAAAATGGAGGAAATTTTTCTCTCTTTTTTTTGGCTCATGATGAAATCTATATACATAAGACATTTGTATCATTTTTTTTTTTTAAAAAAAACGCAGCCTCCACTATTTATAAGAAAAAAAAATTGGATAAAATCGATTTTTTTTTAAAAAATATAATAAATCGAGAAAAATGAGAAGACATGGTTTCTCTTCTAGTTCATGCAGTATATCTTGGAATAATAATTTTCCAGTAACAAAAATACAAGTTTCCTTCTATTTTGCCTACTTCCGTTAACTAACGGAAATTTAACGAAGATCTAACGGTCAGGTACTAACGTTGCTAACAAAATGCAAGTTTAAGTACTGATTTTACAAATGTTAAAAAACGGGTACCAATTCCAAAATGAACTTTAGTTTGGGTATTGAAACTGCATTTTACCCCATTTCATAATATAAAAATACGGAGCGTAATGACTTTATACAAAACACAGCTTAATGACTCAAATCTTAATTGCGGCGTTACTTTTAAAATTGATTAAGCAACACTGATATAGGGAATATTAAAGAAACAAGTTCGTACATCGCACATGAGTTTAGTTTACATGAAGTTGGTTTCCTTCAAGCGCCCATAATATAGCGCACAAAAGCCCAATTAAAGACAAACTGACTCTAAACTTTGCGAACTTTCTGGTAGTTGCCTACAGCAACATTCATGTGCAACAACATTCATTTTCTGAACTAAACGCCCGATTTACCAGCATTTCCTCGGAAGCCGAAGCAGGAGTTATCGAAACAAGATCCAGAAAGGACTGTGGAGCGGACAAGAACCATTCGTTGTCATTATCATCCTCTTTTCGGGCTATGATTTTCATTTTCTTTGTTAAACCACGAGTCTTCACCACGTCTTTCTTTTTCGTTTTTTCCATTAATTTGATTTTTAAGACAACTATCATGCTGATTATCTTGATTTTGAGACAGACCTAAGAGAAAAGAACATGACAAAAGTCATTAACAAGAATATCACATAAGCTCTTCAAGCTGGCTCAAATTCCGATTCCCACTTGGGCTAGAGAGTTTTCACCAACTTGAAGATGACTTTTGTTAAGACTGTTTTTACTAATTGTTAATAACTTTTGTCATGTTCTTTCCTCTTAAGTCTGTCTCAAAAGATAATCAGCATTATAGTTGTCTTAAAATCAAATTAATGGAGAAAATGAAAAAGGAAGCCACGATGAAGACTCGTGGTTTAACGAAGAAAATGAAAATCACAGCCGGAAAGAGGAGATAATGACAATGCATGGTTCTCGTCCACTCCAAAGTCATTTCTAGATTATGTTCCGACAATTCCTGCTTCGAATTCCGAAGAAATGCTGGTAAATCGGGCTTTTAGTTCAGAAACATGAATATTGCTACAGGCAATGCCTTGGCAACTACCAGTTGGCCAAGTTTAGAGTAAGTTTTATCTGTTTGAAGGAAACTAACTTGATGGAAACTAAACTAATGTGCGATGTACGAACTTGTTCCTTAAATATTTCCTCTTAATCAATTTTAGAAGTAAAGACGCAATTAAGATTTGAGTCATTAAGCTATGTTTTGTATAAATTCAATTACGTCATGTATTTTTATATTATGAAATGCATACTTCAATTAATATTCTTCAAAATATGACATTTCAACATGAAAATATAAAGATTTAAATATCTCTTAAAAAAAGATAATAGACTAACTGTTAGACATGTTTGGAATCAACGTCACCTATGTTTCGCGCAAGTGGTGATGAAGCAAATTAGGGACTCTTTCTTTCTCAATCTTGAGGTACTGAATTTTGTGGAATTCCCAAATAAGTGGCTTTTAAGCTCTAATATGAGTGTAGTTTAACTTTATCAGAAATGATGTTCACACGTTTAATAAAGGGTGCACCATATTGTTCACCCATTTTCTTTGCTCGATTGGGGTATTTCCTCTCCCGAGAAGTAAAGGATAACCATTGCTTCTCGCATGTGTTCATTTTAGACATCCCTGCATTTTATTTAGAAAATGCACAGTCGGGTAAGAAAAATGTGAAGTGATGAGCAAATAAATGTCACCCAAACAAAAAATCTTCAAAAAAAATTGAGTCCAAAATCTACCAGGCAACTCCTCCGGTTCTAACTTGTCAAGATCCAGCTCGGCAATAACATCCACAACGTGTTGTACCACAGATCTTTCTCTTTAGATAATAGAGGCCTAGCTCCTCGTCGGTGAGACGGATCTGAAACCGGTTTCAGATCCGTCCTACCAACGAGGAGCTAGGCCTCTATTATCTAAAAAGAAAGATAAGTGGTACGACACGTTGTGGATGCTATTGCCGAGCTGGATCTTTACAAGTTTGAACCGGAGGAGTAACCTTGTAGATTATGTACTCAAATTACTCATTTTTTTTTTTTTGAAGAATTTTTGTTTGGGTGGCATTTACTTGCTCATCACTTCACATTTTTCTTGTTCGCCTGCTTAGTTAAGGTTCTAAAATTGCAGGGATGTCTAAAATGAACGAGAAACAATGGTTTTTCTTTACCTCGAGGGAGATGAAATACCCGAATGGAGCAATGAGTGAACAATATGATGAACAATAAAGGGTACACCATATTGTTCAACCGTTTTCTTTGCTTCATTATGGTATTTCCTCTCCCTCGAAGTAAAAAAGAACCATTGCTTTTGACGTGTGTTCATTTTAAACATCCCTGCAATTTTAGAACATTAACTAAGCAGACAGACAAAAAAAAATGAGAAGTGATCAGCAAGTAAATGTCACCCAAACAAAAAGCCTTCAAAATTTTGTTACGACTACGTGATTGATAAGAACGTCAATGTAAACAACATATCAACATTAATTTAAACAGATTACAAGACGATGTCCAAATACAACCTGGAAAGATGAAAAATGATTTTAAAATGTATCAAACAGTACCCCAAGGGTCAAAAGTTGAGAAACCTGACCTCTCTATGTAGACGAACATAGTAATAAATTTACTTGCTCTGTCAGCTCTGTGCACGTCTCTCCATCGGATTTAAAAAATTTAGCACTGAAGTCCAAAAACAATTACAAGAACCTATCCATGTTTGGCATACAAATTAAAATACAAATTAAATACAAAATAATACAAAATACCGATAAATCAAGGATATCAACTTAGTGGAATACCCGAGTAAGAATTAGTTGATTTATCCATTTTATCTCAATATAGTACTGATTACATATGTAGGAAATGAATTCCAATATTTATTTGTACATCAAATTATCTTGTATAAGTAGAACACAAACAATACAAAATTAAAATACAAATTAAATACAAAATAATACAAAATACGGATAAATCAAGGATATCAACTTAGTGGAAAACCCGAGTATGAAACAGTTGATTTATCCATTTTATCTCAATATAGTACTCATTATATATGTAGGAAATGAATTCCAATATTTATTTGCACATCAAATTATCTTGTATAAGTAGAACACAAACACCAGTAAAATTCATTTACAAACAACAATTATCATATTAATTGTTCTCCATCACCCATGAGATACATTAACCACTTTCATATGAGAAAAATGCTCGACAAAAGAAAAAAAAAAATATTTACCACCAAAACAAGGTCGTTATCAATGAATTCACACCAGTTTTAACAATGAAAATCAAAATACCTTGTTCCAATGTTCATTAATCAATAGTATCATCGTTTATCAGTACCTTATTCCCTCTTACGTCAAGTGTTGTCCATTTATCAACAGCTACTACGAAGGCCAGCTACTACAGAGGCCAGGAAACCGAAACTCATACTCATGCCTGTAGAGTTACAACAACAGTGAAGAAGTGCATCAATGAAACTAAATATGAAGTTTTTGAATTACTAAGTGTAACCTAATGGCAGCTTGGTAACTGGAAACCAGGAGTTTTCGGCAATGCAGCCACGACCTTCTCTCGTGCCGTCACCGAAAAATCCCCTGCTGCAGGTACAGTTAAAACCGCCTGGAGTATTCGTGAAAATCCCGTTATCAGCACAAAGATTGTTTGCACACTCGTTGATAGCTGCATGATCAACCAAACACCATTTTTCGCTTAGTAATGCATCCAAAACCAAAGTCGAATGTTCGGTTTAATCTCGAAGGACTTAAATTACCTGTGCACATTGCCCGAATACGCCAAGCTCTTGTCCCAGCTAATGAAGTTGGCCTTCTCGAGCTTCATTGGCGAGGCCAGCATGTGCAGCGCGGGCTTCTACTGGATGCAACAACAAGAATGGACTAAACCTCTTGGGAGGATGTCACCTTCATACGCCGCTGGTTTCCAGATCTTGATTTCAAAATAGAATAATTAGGAAAGATAGACCTTTTGTTGACTGACGAAGAGTCGGAAAAAGTGGTAAAGGAGGCGTCTTTACTGAAGAAAATGGAAAGCTGTGTGGAGGGTTTTGTCGAAATTCTGATCGCCGCCGGAGAGAAATTAGGGTTTGCGGGCAAGAAGAAGAATGAAAAAGGGCTCAAGGTTGAGGATAATCTAGGGTCGGGCCTGGAAGATGTGGCAAAAAGCATAGAAGAGTTGGGCTTCATCATTGGGCCCAAGGGTTTTTAAGAGTGCGGGGTCAAATACGATTATAATAGAGTGTTATTCATTATCTTGCCTTTGGATTTTACCTTTATTTCAACTTTATTTTATAGGTAATTTTTTATTCATCCCACACGATTGAAAAGATATTGCAATTTTACCATTCATAAGAATTTAATTTTGTACATACTTAATAGATAATAATTAATTTCATTTATGCCTAAAAATCAGTTACAGTTACATATAGGCCACCTACGTTCCATATTTATAGCGCATAATTTGTGTGTAGTTAGAAAAAAAAAAAGAAAGAAAGAAATTGTCGTTGATCTTTCTTTTTTTGTTTTCATTAAAACACACACTAAAAAAAAGACTTTTTTGTTTTCATTAATACACACACAATAAAAAAAACACGAACACAGGGGGGGCATCGATCTCTTTTTTTTCAGCAATAATAATTCACAAACATATACTACAAAAAAAAAGAAAAAAAAAAGGGTGGTCGATCGATTTTTCAGCAATAACACTTCACGCAACATATACCCTCAAGAAAAAAAAACAGTCGAATATATATTTCACATATACTGTACATATACTGTATATATACCATAACACAACACAAACGATAGAGATGCGATCGATCTTCCAAGGTATATATTTAACATATATTGTACATATATTGATCTATATTGTACATATACCACAACACGATCCATCTTTCAAGGTATATATTCAACATATAGTGATCATATACTGTACATATACCACAACGCGCCACAAACGATAGAGGCGCGATCAATCTTTTTTTTTAAGAAAAGTTACACAAATATACCACAAAAAAAAAGTTGACAGATCGATTAAAATGATATTCCTCTTCTCTCTCATCGACTCCATGGAGAACGATTCTCGGATCGCCTACTTGGAGATGACGACCGCGGGGATGGCTCGATAGACGATCTCGTCGAGGGGGTAGGACTCGGTGGAGGATGGGTCGGCGTTGAAGGGGACGTACTTGGCGGAGAAGTCGTGGGACGAGGCTTGGCGACGGGCCTCGTCGTGGATGTTCTCCCCCGCAAGGCGGAGGTGGATGCGGTGGCAGAAGGGGGATTGGAGGAGGCGGCGGACTTGTGTGAAGGGGGATCGGAAGAGTCGACTGAACCAGTCGGAACAAATATTGAGCTTGTGAAGGCAGACGATGGAGGGTTTTCTGTACTGAAGAGGGAGAGACTGCCGTGTGAAGAAGAAAGAGAGAGGGGGAAAAAGTTACCATATAAATAGCAAATCAACTTTATAGGTATATATGCAAATAAATTTAACAAATTTGTTAATTTATAAATAATTATATAGTAGAGGTAATTATGTAATATTTTTTACCATGAACGTTTGGCGTGCAAATTCCTCTATTTTGTATTTATGCCTTTTGGGGCTGAATCCTTTAATAACCTGTTTCTAGTAATAGCTTTGGAGTAGTTTGTTATGTGCAGGCAGAGGGTCAGCTCCTCGCGGCGGTTCGTCCAGCGTGCAGGGGTCTGCGGATCACAACCTTCTGGTCGTGGTTTGTCGGCTCCGATAGATCTCCGAGGTTGATGAATATATTCATCTCGGTTACCTCGAAATCTTCTACTGTATTACCCTTACACCTCTTCAACTTGTACCGGTGGATCAACAAGAAGAAGATAAAACTCAAATAGAAAACTGAGAGAGAGAGAGAGAGAGAGAGAGAGAGACTAAGGACATTTGTGTATAATATATCACACGTAGGAGAATTCTGATCTCTTCTTCTCTTTTTCATGAGTTTAATGATGTATATAAAGCTACAATAGGGATCTATAGGAGGATAGGAATAGGCTTCTTAAGTAATAAACTAATTGTGGGTCAAACTCACTCTTCCAATTACTTAAATAATATTACGGTCCACTAACGTAATATTATTGCACTCTCTTTTCTATCCCAAATTACATTTGAGACTCCAATAATAATTACCCGAATTGCCTCCCCATGTTTAAGATATAACGTTCATTAATTAATTCAATTACTGATAATTAAAAATTAATTAATATATTATATTACCAAAGCTAGCGCTCGAATTGAATTCTTATTATGCCGAACATAATCCACCTACATGGTTTAGCATAACAATCCTTCATGAACTCACTTCGGGGACATCATCAAACTAACACACATGATGACCGTAAATATCCTAACAACACATCCTACATACAACAATATTACCCAAGACATAAGACTATTGATCCAGCGAACTTAACCTCAACCAAGTGAATCAAAGTAATAAGTACTGCATGTATGTGTCTGTTTAATATCTTAAGGGTTAAGATAATGCATTTAATCGAGGCTTAGTTCATTTACGACGATCAATATAAAACAATCTCATCTCTGGGATTCGTTCATTACATAAATGTACTAGTGCAACCAATCAGTCAAGACCAATTGCACCGTTGACACTGCAACCGCTCTGATGGGATGTTCATTTCCATCTAAATTGTGAACCAATAATTCTTGTTTCGCAAGTCACTGATAAAATGATCTTCTGTTCACCCGCTAATGAATCATTTTATCCATGTGGAAAACAACAAAACATAGAACTTGTTTAATCGAACATGATTCTTGTTCATAAAGGACAGAAGTGTAATATCATCTAAAGTCAAGCTTTCAATATATAACACTAGCAATTCAATCTCTTGAGCAAATCTAGAACTATTTGTTGAGCATGGGCACAAAGAGAAGGCTCGACCCATCCAAAAATACTTGCATCCTACTCCATGATTCCAGCCAGAAAAAAAAAATAAAAATAGAAAGCATTTATTCAACCAAATATCTTGAAAACTATGCAACATACATTCTAGTGGAGGCACAAGAAGAATCTTCTTCAACAATTGGAAGTTATCCACGAAGGACCAATTTCTTTCAGTCCATAATAGCAGTATGTATACTCTTTGTTGTAAGATATCTCGTTCAAGCTTGTGTCGTAAGTCGAATTTTTTCAAGCTTCTACAGAACAAGAAGATTATGAAGTTTTTTAATTTAGGGCTTTTTGAATGCCTTAATTTCCCCTCTTTTTTTCGTGGAAGAAAAAGAACAAAACGCGTGGGAGAGGTACTTATAGGCAGAAATTCAAAATTGGTCATACAAGTTTGCCAAAATCCCTTTTTTCATCCTTAGTATTGACCACATTCAAACTTGGTCATATAATTTGAGATATTTCTCAACTTTTTTTTTTATTTTTATCCGCACTCTAGATAAAAAATGTGACGTGGTGTGACGTGTTGCCCAATTAGATCCATTTACGATTTTCCGACCTGACGTGGACCCTCACTGCCAAGTGGACACATATAGCTAGATAAAATTGCAAAGAAAAAAAAAAAGAACAAATAAAAAAACATACAAATAATAATATAAGCCTTTTATATAACCAACTAACTAATCATCTCCTTAAAACAAAAAGTAAAAAATTAACAAAAGTCTTTATTTTTAATTTCTCCCACCATCTGCTACTAGTTATCTCGCCGACGACCCATCTGCCCACCGCCCCCTGCGACAGCCGCAGTGGCAGCCCCCCTCGTCCCCCTCCTCCAGTGGCTGGAGCAGTGGCCTTGTTTACGAACGATGCCGCGAGTTTAAAGAAACCTCATCAAAACTTCCTTAATTTCTTCTTCCCAATACAAAACTCGACCCAAGTATCCCAAGGTTGCTCACAGACAAGACATATGGCCTCTGGAGTGAGAAAATATTGAACATTTGGACCAACTAGGAACCGATCCCTTTTACCATGCCAAACGTTGTGAACAGAGACTTATCGTCCATCTTCCCCACCATGTCATCTGACAAAATCCCACCGAAGTTAGACGGATGGCGAGTGCGCTAAGGGTGGTCGACTGAGTGGGCTAAGGTGGCTGGCATTGGATTGAGCAAAAGGGACGGCGGAAAATGTGCACGGCGACGGCGAGCGCGATTGTATTGTATGAAAAGAATAAGTTGTCGAAATAAACTTATCGGTTCCGGAGATGGTGGACGTTGTCGGGTGCACGGTGACACGAGAATCCTGGAGGTGTCCTCAAATTTTGGTGGGTGATGTGAATCGCCAAAAATTTGAAGAAGAAGACTGGGTTTGATCGAAATTTTCAAGATCTAAAAACTTTGACCGGAACAATTATCGACCTTACTGGTGGAATTTTCGTCAGAGATTTTAGGAGGTGAATGAGGACGAGAAGAGCTTCAAGATGATGTAAAAAACATTCTGGCCGACGACGACAGACGGTGGCAGCGGGCTGTGGAGGCGTTGGTTGACCCTAATGTGTGTTTTCTGCTAATGTTGTTAAATTGGAAGTTGACTTTGTCGATTTAGCTTTAATAAATGAGAATAAATTATCGTTTTCCGCTTTCTCTAATCTGGCTATGTCATCTTTTTTTATCTAGAGTGCAAATAAAAATGGACTATAATTGAGAATATGCCAGATTATAGGACCAGGTTTGAAAGTAGTGAATGCCATAGAGCAAAAATAGACTTTTTGACGAATTTATAAGACCAATTTTCAATTTTATCCGATATTTATATGATGTTGTGATGACATGGATTATGTAGGCCACATTAACGGAGTTTGGATATCTGCCGAAATTGTGTTTGGTCGAATTTGGGTAATAAGCCAAAAATTTAAAACTTATTGGCTACTACTGCCAAATCGAAAAAATGGTGCTAATATTGCCAACGTCTAAAAGATGAGGCTATATTTTACAATTTAGTCATCTATTTTGTTGATTTTTCTTTATCAGAAGCTTACAAATATAGTTAAAAAAGATTACACATATATTTATATCCATAAATATTAAATAGAATAGAAACCATTAGCCTCATATCATAATGTTTGGTAATCGGTATTTTACCGATTCTGTCTTCCGAAATTTGGACAAAATCAGTTTGCAAATAACCTGATATTAAATACCTTCAATTTTTAGAACTCTGAGGAACTTGAAATTCACTTGAGAACAAAAGAGGAGCAAGTTTTAAAGATACCCACAAAAGCCAAAAATGTGTAATGGTAATGAAACCAATGGACCAGACAATGAATAAGAAAGAAAACTCTGTGGACATTTATTACTTGTTTACATGACCAATTTAATACAAGATACAATTGTTTCGGATGACAATCAGATGGAAAAACTGCTTTCCATCAGCAATTCGAATAAGAAAAAGAATTTATTACAGTGCCATTCAGATCAAATGCTGTCAAAGCTCACCTTCAACCTGAAGCGTCTTGCATTTCTCGGATTCGAGTTTCCTCAAAGCTGTAGAACTCAATTTGTTTCCACTAGATTCTTTAGGTACTAAATCAACAACTTCAATCTGCATAGTTTTTATCAAAAAAAAAAAAAAGGTAATGAAAAGGGTTTATAAAGTGCCAAAAGAAAAATACCTTTCATGCAGACTGGACGTGTCATACCTTTAGCTGTGAGAGACCTCTCTCGGCCCTCTTCTTATTAACAGATAACCCCCCAGCAAATGTCTCCTTACTATCAAACAAACAACTCTAGTTATAGATATCACATAATAGTTGAACACTTATAATATGTTACTCGTCAAAATATGATTTGTAAATGCACATAATTCACCTCTAGGTGATTTGAACTGATAAATCTACATACAAAACCCAGAGGTATCTTATTATGGCATAACTTATTTTATATATTTAAGTAATCAATACTACCTGGGGTTATAATCTGCTCCTAGCAATATTATCTTATAGAATCATTTTGAATAGGTAGCTTGTTTGTAATACTATGGATCCTCTATAGAAGTCTTAAGAGACTTCTGTAGCTTTCTGGGAATTTAATTAAACAGACATCTGTCTCACCATGGGAGTTTAGAAGGCTACAAGAATTACCCTTTGAGGTTTAACTTTAAAAGTAAGAAACAAATGTGACTTCCAAAATTATAAAAGTACCCTGATATTTTTTCCACCTTACCTTTTAGCCATTTTATAAGCAAACAAAATATTTCAGAAACCCCCTTCATATTTATAATAGAATATTACAGTTAGCCCCTTAATTAAATTGAATCAAACCAAGTTTTACCTTGTGTAATGTAAATTTATAGTTAGAAGCTTGAACATCATGGGTACTTGTGGATATCTCTTGAAAGAATTCACATATTGGCATCACATTATAATCGCCAGAATGAAAGAAGACAAGGTATGAATGAAAAGTAGTATAAAGAGACGTGATTGGAGAGGCTAATCCCAAAAGCATTGTACCTATAAATAGTAATCGAAGGAAAAATATCAGATGACTGAAGTAATTTCTCAGTAGTAATCGAAGGAATAATATCAGATGACTAAAGTAATTTCTCAGGAACTGTACCGACCTTACAAAAATAGCCTCCAAATTATTATCAATAATTGATGGACCATAAGGATCCACAATTGGTTATGCTTGCACAACCAGCTCTAGCTTAACTGACTACAGTGGAAGAACAAGGAAAATAATTAAAGGGTAAAAAACTTTTTACCACCCGAACTATCACGATTTTGGCGCTGTACCATATGAACTTTTTTTTTTAGCAAACCACCATATGAACTATGTGAGATTGTCAAATTGCTCACTATACCAGGTTTAAGCCCGGTTTCATCTCATTAAAACTGGTTTTTTTAGGGTATTCTAGGAATTTTGAGTATTAAAAAAAAATTGAAGAAAACAAAATGTCGAGAATTCTGCACCCCATCTTCGTCTACTTCTCTTCAACCATTTTGACTCTGATTTCGGGCTGCGAGCTCGAGCCCGACAGGACTTACCACGAGCACAATTGTTCCATCCAACGACCGACAGGACTTACCAGGAGCACAATTGTTCCGGCCAACGAATTTGCCGCCGTTGTTGAGGTCGAGGAGGAGATCGAGGTTGCGGAGGACGTCTGCGTCAATGGCGACGACAAAGTAGCCGAGGCGCGCGAGGGAGAGGCCGTTGGCGGTGGTGGTGTTCTTTCCGCCTTTGCCGGAGGTGATGACCACAAGCGTGGGTTCTCACCGAAGTGTTGCGGCTTGCAGATGCGCTGGAAAAGGGTTCAGATTGGGGCACGACGGCTAGGGTTTTGGGTTGTGCTGGATGAGGGCTCGGATTGAGACGACAGCTAAAATTTTGGTCAGCATCCTGAGGGTTTTTTAGGGTTGAGGTGCGGCGGCGACGGTTAGAGTTTTTGTCGGCCTCTTGATGGGTTTTTTAGGGGCTGAGGTGCGGCGGCAGCGGCGTATGGTTTTGGGTTGTGCTGGAGGAGGCTCGTATTGAGGCGGTGGCTAGGGTTTTGGTCGGCTTTTTGAGGGATTTTTTAGGGTTGAGGTGCGGTGGCAAAGGTTAGCAATGGTGGTGAGGCTTTGTTGACACCGACGGGTTTCAGGCAGCGATTTTCTGGGTGGGGTACAAGTTTTCTTAATTTGTTTTGGGAAAAAAATGAAAAAAAAAAATGGGTTTGTAGTTGAGAATTTGACAAAGAAGAGGGGTTAATTTGTTATATTTGAATGGTTTATAAATTTTGATTTTGTCCTTTGGGTACTTTTGCAATATTTTAAAAATTTATAATTCCCAAAATGTCCTTGTAAATCAGCTTTTTGTTACAAAAACCACGTTAAGTACGGTTTTGAAGGGCAAAGTGAAACAAACGTGTAGTTCATATGGTGGTTTACCAAAAAAAAAGTTTATATGGTACAGTGCCAAAATCGTGATAATTCGGATGGGAAATAGTTTTTTACCATAATTAAATGTTATCTTCATGACTATTGACATTACAAGATGGAAAGTTCAGCAGTCCTAAATAAAGAAGACTAAATTAGTCATCCAGCCTAATATATTAAGAAACAGTAAAAATGAAAATGGTAATGCGTGACTCTTTCTCATCTTCACAAAATGGTAAAGCTCTATTGTTAAATAGTAAGAAACATTGAAATAAACCAAAAGCTGAATCAAGAGAATAACACCATGTGAGTTGGAACTACTACAAAAAGAGAAAGAAATACAGAAAGCATCAGCCAAAATGGCATGTACCTTAATGTAATCTTCAACGTTTTTCATTCTTTGCTCAATTGGCTCTATCAAATCAGAATACTGCACGGAAAATGAAAAAAAGGGTTCAAAAACATCATATTTTCCACTTTTTCAATAGAACATAATGATAAGATGCAAGAAAATTTAACATGTTAAAATTTAATCGGGCATGAGAATCACAGGTCTTGTTCAGCTCAATGTAGCCCTTCATTTTCAAGTCTTAAACATAGTGAACTTGAAAATGTTCATCTATTTCTTGAATTACAGTGTACTAAAAGGCTACAGAAATTGTCTGAAAAATAAAGGACGATTCTTCACATGATCAAAGAAATACTACTTATTAACACGTCGAGTCAGAAGGTATGAATAAGCAAGTGTCTTTACTAAAATAGACTTACATCAATAGATTCATCTATACCATAAGCTGGATGAATATTGATCACTCAGACTTCACACATATAACTAATTTTTTTCATAGATGCACACACACACACATACATATAAATGCAATCAATTTAAACTTCCATAAAGATCTCAAATAAAGGAATAATGTAAACTGATTGCCCGAACCAATTGAAGTGAACTGTTAATATGATATGCAATCTATTGAGTGCGAAAATAACATGCAGAACTCAACGGGAATGGCGGAGTTCATTTCAATTGGTTCTATAATATGACATGCAATCTATTGAGTGTGAGAAATGCAATCGGGTTCGAGTGGGTCCAATAAAAGAAGGGTACGAAGTAAAAGATGACATGTGTTATTATTCAACCAGATCAGGAAATGGCAGATGCTTTGGCTCCTGCTTGATACTCAACATGGAGTGTAATGATTCATATTTATGGAAACTTGAAAAGTGATGGTCACTTTTCAGTGTCATCGGCTGGTGAGTTCACGTAAAACCGGACACCAGTCCCTGCGCCGGTAAGAGCGGGAGCCTTCTTGGAAAGATTGAATCGGCTGCTACTCTTTCTATTAATACGTATAAACATATAACGGACAAAAGGTGAAAAAAAAGAAAAGAAAGTAAAAGAGAAGAAAAAAAAATGGAACACGAGTATTTCCAATCTAGCTTAGTAGCTACACAGATATATCTCAACATTCATTGCAAATACCACAAAATTAAGTACTTAAGCGCAGTAATCAGGCTCTTCTCTATTTTTTTATTGAAAAACTACAAACACAAAACTTTTGCCTTCTCTAATCCATGCTATGTTCCTCCTAAGAATGGTGTTAGTTGTTTAGCAAATTCAATAACTAATTTGGTTTTGAAATCTTAATATAGTGAAGAAATACTTGAACATTTATTATGTACATGTAACATTTTTCTTCGTTTTTTATCTTATTACAAAGATAAGAAAATTAAAAATAACAAGAATGAAAAAGAATGATACTTTTTAGCAGGATTTTGCGTATCACTTTATATAAGATAAAACCACAAATCTTTTTTTTTTTTTTCAGATTTTGTGTTAAATT
>CACSLK010027842.1:4543595-4554739 GCA_902706635.1 Striga hermonthica
ATAGCCTTCCTTCGAGATCGACCCGAGTCGGGTAACTCGGTTATCCTTTGCCCATCAATTTTATACTAAACAGTGTGTGACTAATTGCCTAAGTGGCAACATTTGCATGTGTGGCGTCAATGCCTGAGAGATGGCATTCGGTTAGTGCTCCCGTCGTTGAGTGAGGGGCACATTAGATAACCGCCCGTCGTGAACTGGGAGCGACCCATTTATCCGATGAATGGAGTGGATGGAGACAAATGAGACATATGAGACTTATTGTCATGTTCATGTTAAGATCATATTATCTGTTATTATACAGAATAATTGCATAGTTATTCCCACGGTGAGCTTGTTGTTTGCTCACCCTCACTATTTTTGATCTTTTCAGGTTGAGTAGCTGGCGACAGACACGATGGGACAATGATGGTCAAATTTACATTATTTGTTATTGTGGCTTCCACAATCATTCTCCGACTTTGTGTTATTTTGGATTATTTATTTGAAAACAATGCCTATGTGGCTTCGAGACTTTTTATGATTAAAAGATTATTTATGTCTCGTGTGAATGTGAAGTAAGATAAAGGTTTGGGATGAGTATTCCCTTAGAGCTTAAGGAGCGGCATAAGCTAAGTTTAAAGAAAAACAAGGATTTTCAATAGTGCCGGAAGGGAATTTAGAATGAAAAATATCTTTGAAAGTTCAATTTTTTTCGAAAAACTTAGGCTTGTTTACAAATTAATCCGTTCAAAATGAGATTTTTTAGTTAACTAGAGTTAACTTTGAAAAATATGATATGGTTAATTGTTATTGAGATTGTGAATTTACATTAAAATAATATTTAAAATAAAATAATTAAAGTTGATTAGGTGTAAAAGTAGAGAGATAATGTGAAGTGATACTTAGTTAAAATTATGTGAGTGGATGGACAGTGAATTAAAGTTGATTTGATGTGTAAGAATGATTGGTTTGTATTATTTAATTATATGAATAATATAAATGATAGTGGGGTTGAGTTAAAGTTGAGTTAAGATTTGAGTATCAAATAAATGTGAGTGAATTATTTGGTAAAGAAGCGCCCCCTTAGTTCTTTCTAAAGAAAAATAAGTGGGCGCTACAATAATTGCATTAAATGCGGGGAATCTCTATAATGGATGGATGACAGAAGTTGACACGTGTGGCGATATATAGGCGGTTGGTTGTCTTGTCCCTAATCATTTGGATGCAAGTGATGTATATGTTATTATTTATTCGATTTGGCGTATCAGACCCGTTCGATAATTGTGGGTCTATTCGGTATTCATTTCCACTTGGTGACTCTTTGTTCGATTGGGGAGCTCTAACCCCTCGAACGTGCGGATCAGCTTGGATCCCATCCTCTTTGGGTCTGTAGTGCCTTTAGAGGTCCGTGTTCAGTTAAGATATTAACAATTTAAATAAATATAAGTTTGTTTTTAATTATTTATCTGGAATATATTTTTAAAAGTGATTTTATTTAATACAATTTAATCATCAACTATAGTATATATTATATAATTAATTTTTATTGTTATTTGTTAATTTTATTTTCTAAAAAATTGAATCCCAGAGATATGGGATGAGAAAACTATGTATTAGCTATGAAATGACTAATCCCATAGAGATAGGTTTTGCAATTCATGTTAGAATGGTCATTCAATTCTCAAAAAGTATACCAATCATTAGACATGACCAAGTGTCGAACCGGCCCGGGGACGACCCAGACGAGCCCGGAAAAGCTGGTTTTTAAACCGGCCTGGAACCCCTTAAGGACCGGTTAAGGGTCATGTTTTATATCTTTTTGACCCGCCGGGTTGGGCGGGTTCCGGGCCGGTCCAGGGTCGGAAGACAGGTCATATTTGTTTTTTATTTTTTATTTTTAAAAACCGACGGTTCAACAAACCGTTGGGACGGGCTAGTTCATTTGAACCGGTCCATGGATATTACCAGGCCGGTTACAGGCCCAGCATTTGAGGCCCGCTGACCTGACGGGCCGGGCTCGTGAACCGGCCCGACATTTGGCCACTTCTACCAATCATAGATTAAGAAAGAGTAATTGAAAAAAATATACCAATCATAAAAATAAGAATGAGTAAAGGAATAATCATTTTATTCTCATGGCATTCCATTATACCAATCATGTCATTATTATCATAATAATTTGTATGTTCAAGCATGAAACATAGGTGGGGTTGATTCCAAACATGTCTAATGGTTAGTCTATTATATTTTTTAACAGAAGTTTAGATATCTATATTTTCACGCTGAAATGTCATATTTTGAAAAACATTAATTGAAATATGCATTTCATAATTTAAAAATATACAGCGTAATGACTTTATACAAAACACAACTTACTGACTCAAATCTTAATTGCGGCTTTACTTTTAAAACTGATCAAGCAACAGTGATATAGGGAATATTTAAGGAACAAGTATGATTTCCATCAAGTTAGTTTCCTTCAAGCCCATAATATAGCACACAAAAGCCCCCCCAATTAAAGACAAACAGATAAAACTGACACTAAACTTGGCCAACCTTCTGGTAGTTGCCAAGGCATTGTCTGTAGCAACATTCATGTTTCTGAACTAAAAGCCTGATTTACCAGCATTTCCTCGGAAGACGAAGCAGGAGTTGTCGGAATAAAATCCAGAAATGACTGTGGAGCAGACGAGAACCACTTGTTGTCGTTGTCATCATCATCCTCTTTCCGGCTATGGTTTTCATTTTCTTCGTTAAACCACGAGTCTTGATCGTGGCTTTCTTTTTCGTTTTCTCCATTAATTTGATTTTTAAGACAACTATCGTGCTGATTATCCTGATTTTGAGGCAGACCTAAGAGAAAAGAACATGACAAAAATCATTAACAATTAGCAAAAATAGTCTTAACAAGAATATCAGTGGCAGAACACAAGCTCTTCAGGCTGGCTCAAATTCCCTGATTCTCACTTGGGCTGGAGAGTTTTCACCAGCTTAAAGATGACAGTGTCTTTGTCATACCATCAAAAGCTCGAGAAAAACTCTTGAAAACTAATCATTGGCAACATCAAGAGCTCTCATGAACATTTTATGAAGAACTTTTCAAATAAAAGCTGATCTTCTAAATATGCGATTGGACAACATGGAGAAGATATGTCATGGAGAAGATACGATAACAGATGAATTAACAAAAATTTACAAATCTGTCATATACCCCTATCAGACTAAAACAAGTAAAGTTGTTTAGTTTTCAGCATGTAAGCAGCTCAAGAAAATGGGCATATTTAGCTTTCTAAAGTAATAAAGATATTGCAAGGAATCTAATTATCTTTAGGGTTTTTACTTGCTATAGTTAGTCAGTAAATATATTTTGATCGTTTCAGTGTCATCATAAGCTAGAGATTAACCTTCATATAAAAATGCATTCGGGAAAACCATATATTCAGAAGTAACTGTCTGGTACAAGTCACACAAGTTGTAACGCCCCGTCTTTTATTAATAAAGGAAAGATATTAGCTTCCGAGTGTAAGCTAGCCTTTATTAATAAATCCTCGTTGTTAGTTCCGAGCCTAAGTTATTCAGTTAGTAAGTTCAAGTTCGACTTTAAGTCGAAAGTATTCTCGGTTAAAATCTATTCAGTAATCGAGCCAGTCAGTATTTAATTCTGGTCCGTTTATTTTAGAAATGGACTTTATAAGTCGGGATTAATTCTTTCAAGTTGAAACATTTATCGGATCGAAAATATTTCAAGAAATAGTCCATGTCAAGTCGTGAATGGAACCGAGTTTGTCAGTCACGAGCTCTCGCGCCTAGTTCTGCGCCTAGCCTAGTCTCGAGACCTAGTAGTGCCGAGCATCGCGCCGAGTAGTCGCGCCCACACATTTCTCGAGCCCTAGTAGTGCCGAGACTTGTTCAAGTATAGCCGAGCCTTGGTAGTAAATTCTTAGAATTTTACTAAGTGTTATTCACCAAGGTAATATCAAGAGTCAAGTCATTTAGGCCTTAAAAAGTCAATTTACTCAGTCCAAGAGTTGTCTCGCGCTCAGCCTGCGCGCACACGCCAGCGCGCACAGTCGGCCTCGGGTCGTGCCCAGAAGCACGCCCGCGCGCCCAGTCAGCCTCAGGTCGTGCCTAGCAGCACGCCCGTACACCCAGTCAGCGCCAGTCGTGCCCAGCAGCAGGCCAGCGCGCCCAGTCGGCCTCGGTCGTACCCAGCAGCATGCCCGTATGCCAGTCAGCCTCGGGTTGTGCCCAGCAGCACGCTCCTGCGCCCGGTCAGCCTCAGGTCAGGCCCAGCAGCACGCCCGTACGCCCAGTCAGCCTCGGGTCGTGCCCAACAGCACGCCCGTGTGCCCAGTCATCCTCGGCTCGTGCCCAACAGCATGCACGTGCGCCCAGTCGACCTAGGCCGTGCCTAGCAGCACCCGAGTGGCCAGTTATGCCCGTTCTCGCGCCCAGCAGCGCCCCGGACCACGCCCAACAGCACCCAGGACCGCGCCGGTCGCACCCAGTAGTGCCCAGCGTTACGCCAGGGCACTAGCAGGCCCTGCGCGAGACCGAGCCCGGTCAGTCCAAGTAGCACCCAACCGCCCAGCCCAAAGCAAGTCGGTGGTCCGACCAGTAAGCGAACTGGCCGGTTTGACCGGCGGTTCGAGTCAGTTTTGGTTCGAGTATTTTGGTCGGAGTCTTATTCTAAAATTTTAGTATTTTTCTGAGCCAAATCAGTTTAGTTTAAGTATATCAGTTATTTCCGGACTTAGTATGATTTTAGTAAACCCTTAGAGCGTTTCTTTATATCCGGATAAATTATCTGATAGAATCAAGCATCCTAGCATCTTTTTTTAGTATATTACGAGCTTAATACTTAGTATTTGTTTCCTTATATTTTTATGTAGCTTGAGGAGCCAGCTACCAGCACAGCACTTACATATTTTTCTAAAGCAGAACATGTGGGGACCCAGACTATGTATTACATTGAGTATAATAGCTAGATCATGACAAAGGTATGTACATGAGTCCGTTTATGGGTTGAGGCCGAGTAGTTCTTCCCTAAGTTTTGGTGGAGGCCAGTTGCCTTAATATCCCATCAGATTGTGCACACGGTTACCGACAAGAGTGTCCAGAAGATTACAGATTCAGTTACCGGCCAGAGTGTTCGGGACCGGCCAAAGTGTCAGAGAGATTTCAGTTTACTTATATACCTGCGATCATGATATTCATACTATTATTGTTGTTTACTTTAATATGGGTTTTTACAGAGCATGGTGATTTAGTGCTCACATCCCCATTATTACTTTTTTTTTTTCAGATGACAGGGTCGACAGGGAGGTGTGAGCTCGGATGTGGTGGTGTTGGTCGTGGATTTGGCCGAGCTTGCCTATTTGTGGACTTTTTATAAATCGTTTGTATAAGTATGCCACTCTTTTAAGACTTACGCTACATTTTTCAGTTTCAGACTTGCATGTCTTTATTTTCAGACTTCAATAATTTACTCGGTTCGCCAGCATAAACGGGTCTAGTTTTACATGCTTGTTCGAGTAAATATTTTATATCTATTTTTCATATGTCTAAACCAGTCATTAGACAGAGTTTTGAGAAAATGGATTTTCAAAGCAGTTAAGTTTTAGCAGCATCCTGATTTAAGTTGCAAACGTTTGCGAAAAATTTATAAACGCTTTCGAAACAAAAGTTGCGAAAAAATTTTACTCTGGTATAAGTAGAAGCAGGGAGTTGCAGTTGGTATCAGAGCACGTTTTTGTGTTATGGATACTTTAGCGAGTCAGATTTTCAGAAAAAACCCGACCACACCACACTCACACCTCGCTGACTATCAGGTAAGTGCTGTTAAAAGTTTTTATAAAGTTTTTATAAGCAAATTTACTAAGTCTATGCTCAGTAGGATTCAGATATCCGAACTCTAGAAACCAGACTTGATGCTCAGATCAGTAATAGAGATTCCTTTAGCAGTATCAGATCTATCCTCCTATCAGATGTCAGAACTGTAGTTCAAACTCTAAATAGAACTCTAGACTTTTTGCGACTCGTCAAGAGATTTGTAAAATATTGAGTAGCAAAAGTCTTATCAGCCAAGCTTCTCAAACCTTTTTCTATCAAAAATTGCCCATTTTGCCACCCAGATGACACATTCCAGAGAGAAATTCCTTGACCTAGACAGGGAAAAGACTCGAATATTCTAATTTATCCCACCTAACTAAGTTTAAAGCCAAATTTTGATCCTAGAGGTTGTTTTTAAACCAATATCAAAAGTAACGGTTTCCAGTGTATAAGAGTCACTATGTCGGGATACCATGGTGGCTTGAAATAAGAGTCACTAGGCCGGGTATATCATGACGGCTTGAAATAAGAGTCATTATTCTGGGTTACCATGGAGGCTTGAAATAGGAGCCACTTAGCCGGGTATACCCTGGAGGCTTGAAGCTGGGCCGGAGCAGTATAGTTTCAGATAGTAACAACCTTTAGAGTTAGTAAGTCGGGTATCTTACCAGTTAGATACTCTGAACAGTAATTGGCAAAGTTCGAGATCAGTTATTCTGTGTAGTACTTGCGTGACCAGTTGATGCTGGAATAACCCTACATAGTGCCTAGTCAAAAGCCAATGTTCATAAGTTTGAGGTCGGCGTATAATAGTTACTACTCGGGAAAATAAAGAGAGCTGAAATACAGGGCATTGGTCCAAAACTTACCTGGAAACTTGAAGTCGGACCTTATCAGACAATAGTAAAACAGTAAGCTTCACATTCCAGACACCGAGAAGACCAGTTAAATGTCTCGGAAGAACTTCTAGAGGCCAAGTAAGAGCCATCTGGACATGCGAAAGTTGAGGATGGTCTGTCTAATAAGACAAAGACACATAAGTTTCCTCACGAGTGTATTTAACGCCCTGAGTCTCGAGTCTAGAGATTCGAGAAGTCATGGGAAAGATTATTTGGCGATAGAATTTCTTGAGGTTAGCTTAGCCTCAGGGAAGATGGAAGATGAGCACTATAGGATTCAGCGTATCGCCGTATGGCACATCTTGTCACACCCCGCCTTACTAGCTTTGAAAAATTAGAGTAAAATTTTTGCTTTTAGTTTCGGAAGGTCGTGCGAGCTTGGTTTTCGAAAATACTAACTGGTTGCGGGATGTCACAGATAAAAACTTACTTAAATCGCTCACAAACATATATAAAACACACAACCAAACTATCCGCTACGGATAATGGAATTAAACATGCAATGTCTGAACTGTCTCGCACTATCTAGTCTGCTAGCGAAAGCATCCGAAATATAGAAAATGCATGCATACATATCCGAATAATACATGATCATAAATACTGGGACATAAAATGTGCATAAAAATGTCCAAGAGTCTCATGACCACGCTTTGCCACGCCTATGCTCATCCGACACGCTCGACTTCGTCTCTTAAAAAACACAATGGGGGCGTGAGCAAACCACTATGCTCCGCAAAGACCAGTACTGAATAAAACAGCATTTATAATATCGTATCATGAACATAAATATATAAGAGCTTAATCTGTAAACTTTCTCTTCTTGCTTTACTATGGTCAAAAGACCCTCGGCCCTTGGCCACTCGTGTGCACACTCTGATGGGATATTAAGGCACTAGGCCTCCACCCGATCTCCAGATGGGATATTAAGGCCCTCGGCCTCCACTTGGAGAAACTAACTGTCTTGAACATACCTCTACTATGGTATCGATATTATATATGATGTGGAATCCAGTACATTACCCCCACCTGGTATACTGAAAATATCTGTTGCAAGTGCTTGAAACTGAAGTAGCTGTCGGAGGCTCGACTCTCCTTAAGCTATATAAACATATAAGAAACATTCACTTGATCTAACTCAGTTCACATAGGCTATAATAGCACGCGTTTAAAAAAGTAACTCTATTTCCGAAAATAAAACAAGAGTTTTCAAAACCTAACCCTCGTAGCGATTAAAGTCAACATAACTTGCAGCACACTTGTCATATAATCATGATTCTAGTTGCATTTTAACCCTAAGACATGCATCTACAATTCTTATGAAGACATCGAAAACAAATAAGGTCATTTAGCAGGAGATAATTCAACAAATATTCATAACCGAGTTGCAGTCCACAATTGAAATCATACAACTGATAGGACTTCAGTAATTGTAGGATAAATGAAGCTACAAACATGCTTTTAGTGAGATTCAAAAACCACATAGAAGCTAACTCAAATACTACAACTTTTTTTAAGATCACATTGACAAATAACAATGCTCTCAATGAGTTTAAACATGAAATATTTGGTTCATGAAATCTGTCAGAAACAAAATTATGTTACAACATCACCTCAGTATTCATACTCTAATTCACACTATAGACCTCATATCAGCATGCACCCTACCTTATTAGAAAGCTAAGAAATAGACCTATAACTTTCATTAAGATCATCTTCACGTTTGAGCACATTAAGACATGATAAAAAGGTCATACATTTAATATAACATGCTGCCGGTTCACAGAAAAACTGCTTGCACCATCTATTTGTAAAATTAATAACTCACTCAGTTCTTAAGATAAAATTATAAAATTTGATATGAAAGCTCCCAACTCATATATAAACATGTCCATAAAATTTCATAATTTTATCCTGAGTAGAACTCGAGTTATTCGCGTTTGAATTCGAAGCTGAAATCTGCCATATAAAATCAACTTGCATACTTATCTTCAAAAATCTATAACTCGAGTTATACTAGTCTAAACGACTTGATTCTTGATCCTATGAACTCCTCTTTTACACAAGAAACAGCCTTATAAAGCATAGTTTCCCAGGTTTTTTATAGCATAGCCAAAAATGCAAGCAAACAACACATAAGAAACACTCATGCGAGCCGGGACAACTTTAACTTCTTGCATGCTTATAACTACTTAAAAACTGAACATGTATGACACATATATATCATTCTACTCCTTATCTCATCTATATTATGATTCTAAAAAGATTTGAGCACACCAACCTCTTAATGTTCAAGAAAAATGCAAAGGAAGTCAGGTATGCTCGATTGTAGTCTTCCTCTACTTGCTCTCGACTTTGTGCTTAACCCCTTCGACTTTGCTTGAATTTAGGGCTCAAAACACTTCAATGGGGAGTGTAGAATGAGGTAAAAGTGATATAATGTGGTTTGTAGTAAAAGTTGATAGGTAGAACTTGAAATCACTCTCAAACATGCACTCGGGATTTCGAACTCTCCTCTTGTCACTAGCTATTTGCTATCGGTTTTCACTCTTGTGGGAGGAGATTGGAGGAGTTTATTTTTTTTTTTCGCTAACTTGTAGAGGACTAAATGAGGTATCTTTGAGCTGAAGAGGGGACTTAAATTATAGCCTCATAGTGGGCGTTAAGTCTTAGGAGAAGGAAAAGGGGACAAGGGGAATCAACCCTTCCCAAAGTTTGACATGGGAAGACTCTTGCATGGCTTGGACTTATCTAACATGTTTAGGAATAGTTGAAGCATCACATGGAGTGAAAGAAAAAGCTTCTTACACCATGAATAAAATACTAAGACACCCATGCTAGCTTAAGGCATATAAATATTCTTAATCAAGTCCTAAACCTTCTTAACTCTAACTAGACTCAATTAGGCGTAACTATCACTTAAACATAGTCTAATCACATAAGTCACATAATAACACTTGGTCAAACAACTCGGAAAGGTTCGAAAAATACCGATTTCACTTTAAAGTCGAGCAAGTGAAATGGATTCGTTTTATTAACTAATCGGGGCATTACACATCTTTTTGTTCATGACGGTGAAGATCTTTCAACAGTAGCAGACAACACCGTAGTGACAAGCCGAAACCTTGGAAAGGAGAATGCACGTTGCGTGAAGGAAAGGAAGAGAGAAGGATGCCACATCTGAGTCATAGTACGCCGGGAGATCACGCAGAGTTAGCATTACAGTACGGTGAAGTTACTAGCATGAGATACATATATGACCAGATATGTGACTACGAAATACACCGATGTCGCAAGTGCAACGTTCGCTGGTGCCGCATGCTGGCGTGCCGCACTCACTAGATGAGTAGCAGGTATATCGCATTGCAAAGTGCCGCGAGCGACGTGCTGCATCATCGGGTAGGTATTCACGATGGGTAGTTACCGAGATTGCTAGTTGTCCTTATTTGTACATGTGCGTATTTTTGAAGTCTTCCGTGCGTACCACAGTGACTTAGGTCCCACAACCGAGGTCTATACTGAAGATCAACAGTTAGCCAGAAGGAGATATCCAGTATACTTAGGAATTGTGTCTTGAATAGCGAGTATCATCAAAGGAGCAACTTCGACCAGTAAGGTGTTATTATCATAACCAGTATTAATCAGCAATTGGAAATGCTTAAAGTTAGAAGCAGAGTAATGAATGGAGATTAGAGCTCGTTATTCAAATGTTGAGTTCTAAGTATATGCCATCAGTTTGGTACAGTTTTAAGTCAAGCTTGTACTCCCAATTTTAGTATTTCCGAGGACGAAAATAATTTAAGGAGGATAGATTGTAACGCCCCGTCTTTGATTTTTAAAGGAAATATAATAGCTTTTGAGTGTAAGCTAGCTTTTATTAATAAACGCTCGTTGTTAGTTCCGAGCCTAAGTTATTCAGTTAGTAAGTTCAAGTTCGACTTAGTCGAAAGTATTCTCGGTTAAAATCTATTCAGTAATTGAGCTAGTTCAGTAATTAATTCCGGTCCGTTTATTTTAGAAATGGACTTTATAATTCGGGATTAATTATTTCAAGTTGACGAATTTATCGGAATCGATAATATTTCTAGAAATCGTCTAAGTCAAGTCGTGAACGGAACCGAGTTTGTCGGTCACGAGCTCTCACGCCTAGTTCCGCGCCTAGCCTAGTCTCGAGCCCTAGTAGTGTCGAGCATCATGCCTAGTAGTCGCGCCCACGCATTTCTCGAGCCCTAGTAGTGCCGAGGCTTGTTCAAGTATAGTCGAGCCTTAGTAGTAAATCCTTAGAATTTTGCTTAGTGTTATTCACCAAGGTAAGTCAAGAGTCAAGTCAATTAGGCCTTAGAAAGTCAATTTGCTCGGTCCAAGAGTTGTCTCGCGCTCAGCCCGCGCGCACACGCCAGCGCGTCCAGTCGGCCTCCGGTCGTGCCCAGCAGCATG
>CACSLK010027842.1:4588913-4605509 GCA_902706635.1 Striga hermonthica
AAAAAAAAAAAAAATCTCATCTTCCCAAAAATCACTTAAAAGTAATCTCTTTTCAAATATCATCTCCAACATCACCAAGTGAATCCCTTTTTGAGAAGAAAAAAAGTACATGAACATAAACCTAATTTTGTTTTTTTTTATTATGTTAAATAAGTTTTTTTTTTTTTAACACATTTATTATTTTTGTTCCCAAAATTATTGATTTGTTCCCAAGATCCTCAACCGATTCTCGTCGCCTTATCCTCTCTCTCGCGCAGGCTCCGTCGATTTTCCGTCGCCTTCCCCAGTTGGGCGTGGCGAGTGCACGGTGGTGGGTCCCCTGAGCCTCGCAGCCTTTTCCGAGAGTAGTGCCGCATGGGGGAGGGGGAGCTTTTTCGCCGGGGAGACGGTCGTCCCTGTTGTTCCAGCGTCCATCTTTGGTGTCGGACGTGAGGTGCGGGGTGGTCAATCCTCCTCCGGTATTGTCCATTTCGGTGGCCCTCCGGTGCTCTCTTGGAAGGGGCTGCGACCCCAAAATCCGGATTAGGGTTTGGGGTGGAGAAAGGGATCCAGTCAATTGCTTCTTCCCGTCTTGTTTCGGTGGTCGCCGACGTCTTCAGGTATGATTGGGTGGTGTGGATGTCTGCTATTTTTGGGTTGTATGGCTGAGACTCTCTGCTCGAGTCGTGGGGAGTTGGCATCTGCTGGTATATTGCGGAGTGTAGGTGGTGGGGCCGTCGGCGTTTGTTGGGTCGGGGCTGTGGTTTGAGAGTGGTTGCTGGCGGTGTCCTCGGTAACCGCCGGGCTGTGTTCTGTATGATTGGCTGGAGGTCGTTTCCCGGGTGACGGTGGGGTTTGTTCGTCTGGACGAGGGTTGGGCCAACCCGTGGTTCTTCGATTCAGTTAGGCATTCTTGCAGTTTCTGGGTCGGGACTTTGGGCTCGATTCTACCATGGTTGTGCTCGATGTGGCTTATGCTGTGGGAAGGGCTCTTGTTGGTGTGTGTTTTGTCTAGTTTGTTTTGCTTAGTTAGTGTTTGTATTGTGTTGCCTATGTTCTTGTTGTTTTGGTTCTTGTTCCGTGTTTTCGGTTTGGGCCGTTGGCCTCTGTGCGCCTGAGTGTCACTCTGTGTGCCCGAGTGTCACCTTATTACCCTTTTGGGGTCCGGCACTCGGGTATTACCCTTTTGGGGTCCGACGCTCGGGTATTACCCTGTTGGGGTTTTTTTTTGTTTTGTTATTGTTGTTTGTGTTTTGTTTAGTTTAGTCGCGTTGTGTCTTTATTCTAGCGTTGCTAGTCGGGATCTTAGGCGGTCGTCTGACCTGTCCTCCCTTTTTCTTTTTCTGTTTTCAGCTGTTGGCTGCGATGTATTCAGCCGTTGGCTGCTGTATATTCGCACTTTTGTGCCTTTTGATTTATATATCTTTTATCGTTGGAAAAAAAAAAAAAAAAACTCATATTTTTTTTGAGTTAAAAAAATAGATTTTTTGTGCATTAAAAAAAGGAATTGTGTATTGGAGTTCATTACTTTTGTTCTATTGTTACTTGAGCCGTATTTTTTAGAGTTTAGGAGATGAATTAATGGTTTGTTGAAGAATAAACAATTTCTTGAACAAAACCACAATTTGTTAGTCAAGAAACTGGTTTCTTAAGCAAAAAACGGGTTTCTTGAACAAGAAACCAGTTTTTTGTTAAGGAAACTAGTTTCTTGCGCGAAAAAACTGTTTTTTGAAGAAATAACTGTTTCTTGAACAATAAAATGTGTCTTGTATTCATATATATTTTTGTCCAAACACATTTGAAGGTGAAAAAATTGTGAAAAAAGTATTTGTACTAAGTTTTTTTTTATATTTATTTATTTTTTTCAGATGGATGTTGGTAAAGTGGGAATTGTTCATAGTGGCTTTTGGGATGGTAATGCGTACAAAAATGGTGAGCCAGAGATGAATTTTTTCTGTCTTAGGACCTCATCATATGAAGCTTTCATAAATAGAGTTCATGACATTGTTCGTGGGGATAGAACCATGTGCGACTACCGACTTCACTTTTTAGTGGCCGGTGATGATGGAGAGGTGGAGAAATGACTATCACTTGTGAAGCAGATCTGCAAAATGTGTCTTCCATGTTCACAATACCTACTATTTATGTTACACTACAACCGAAAGATAGTCCAGGTCCGTATAATCAGGCAAGTGTACCAACGTACCCTTCGTATGGCTATACCGGGGGACAAGGTGGGTCTATTGAAGAGGACAATTTGAATGAAACAACAAGTCGTTCGAGTAGTGGTTGGAGGATTTCCGAAGCCATTTTTCACAATGTTGATGTTCATCCCTCGTCTGAAGAGCCATCAATGATAGACCGTGAACTAGCCGAAGGCTTTGTCATTGAGCATCCAAGGACGTGGGATTTAACTGTCGCGACTAGTTTGATGGTTGTCAAATCTCCTTCTAATCCCAAGCAAGCCGGAAGACCGAGGTCAAACGGCATACCTTCCACTGGCTCTTCTTCCAGCTCTCGAAATAAATCATTTTGTACACGATGCCGCAAATGGCATTACTCTACAACTTGTTATGCGATTGTCCATAATGTTGAGCAACCAACCCAATCTGGAGGACCCGGTACCAAAATCCGTTTGTGTGGTAAATGTAGACAACCCGGCCACCGTAGGAACAAGTGTCATCAAAACATTACCTAGCTATTTTTTCTGGTTCTATTTCTGGTTTTCTTTGTGGCAAGACATAATTGGGTTGTTATTTGTATGATTGATTTGTGTGTGGTTAATGTCTAACAAGTGAAAAGGGCAATATTGATGTGTGTAGTTGTGTTATGTATGTTGTAGTTATTTTTAAGATGAATGAAAATTAAAGTGAAGTTTGTGAAGTCCTAAGAAATTGAATGAAACAAAAAAAAAAAAAAAAATGGTCGCGACCGAGGGATTTACTTAGCCGCGGCCGCAGCGAGTAAATATTTGGGTCCTAAATATTTTCAACTTTCAACCTAGCAAGGACAATCTTGAGCCGCGGCTGAACTTCCAACCGCGGTTAAGGTACTCTCTCGGCTAACCGTGGTTGGAAAGTCAACCGGCTGTGAATGATATTTTGAACTTTCAACCTGCGACCAGCTCCTCGCCGGCGCCGCCCACGACGACCAAATCTATTGTCAAACTTCCAATCAACGTCGACACAACTTCCCGCAGGCGGCACACCTAGTCGGCTGAGACACACGGCCGCCATAACCGCAACCCTTCTATTCGGCGGCCCACCTAGCGCCACAACGACCAACGCTCCGCCGCTGACGCCGGAGCGTCCCCGCCACCGCCAAAGCCTCCAGATTTACCTTATACGCGTCTTCTCCGAGGCCTTCCACTGCCAACCCCGTCGTCTGCACCGCTCCTTATACTCTGTAAACCCGACTAAAATAGAATCACATTGATTTACTCATATTAGCTGGTAGTCTCACACATATTATGTACCAAAAAAAAAAAGAAAAACCTGATTGTAACTAACAAAGCATCTAACTGGTAGTCTCCAAAATAGCATCAAACTAGATCAACAGAGCATCAACTTTGAAAATAATTGAAACAACAACTTCAACAAGGTATCATCAATAGTTATCTCCTCTAATTTTTACTGGTCTTTATATTATGGCCGCTCTCGTCGTATTTTCCACACTTGTTCCTTTTAGGAGCCTCAAATGCAGACTTGTATCGTTGTTTTCGCCTACTCTCCGATTTCGCTATGCCTATAGGTGGTTGCACCATTCTCTATTTTTTATTGTCCACAACATCAAATGTTTGCAAACCGTTGATAGGATAAACTGCTTCAGCATACGTCTCCAAAAAGTTAGTCGTCTTGTAGTAATCAGAGGAAAATGGCACTGGATCAATATGGAAAGACCGGATGACGCGTATGGCATGTGGACATGGTAGCTCGTCCATTTGAAACCGATTGCAAGTGCATATCTTGGCATCCAAATTTACAATATGTGAATACACGTCGTTATACACCTTATAAACTTGGTCGCTCGCCTTCTGGACCTGTCAGCATATACACAAATTCATTTTCATCCACAAATTCAGTATCATACATATTACTTATTCTATTAAATTATTACAATATAAACATAATATAAACTTACAAACAAACGGGAAACCACTTTGTAATTTTCTTCAAGGATATTGTTTGCTTTTTTGCCAGAATAGTAAACATGCACTTCGCCTAATCTCAATTCGTCACGTTCCATTTTTATTGTATTTATCTCAAAGATTTAAGCAACGTTGCTATAGGTAATTCACGGACCACTTTCGTAGCCGAGTTTATAGTTTCTGTTGTGTTTGACGTCATTGTGAAGTATCTATTTTCTTGGAAGTGGATACGAGCCCATTTGCGGAAACCTACATCTTCAAGATGCGTTGGTACCCTTAGATCCAACTTCTTCAGTTCCACCATATACCTGTTGAACTCTTCCTTTGTATATGCTCTAGAGGCTACAATAAATGCATTCTTAACTGGTGTTGTCTCCATTCTATAGTTCTTCCTCAAATTGTTGGCGAGGTGGTAAGTGCACAAGCAATGCGAAGCTTCTGGATATACCTATAGTAAAATGAACTGTAAAATAATATCATATAATATATATGACATTGTTTGATATATATCATTTTACATTTTATAAAGTACAGAACATAATCATTCAAAAGTCAACACTAATTTTATATTATTTTGTAGGTCATCCATAAAAAGAAGAACTATACTGTTGTTTTCATAATTACCTTTTATGGCGTATTTGATGCTGTCATGAGCATCTGAAACGATGCATAATCCCTCTCTCTCAGGTAGAGCAGAATTCAACTTGCTGAAAAACCAAGAGTATGACTCGTTATTTTCTGAGTCCACGACGCAGAAAGCAAGTGGAGTACGTGCAAATTTGCATCTTGCGTACACATTGTGAGTAAAACCCCTCTGTATGTAGATTTCAGGAATGTTCCATCAACCACAATGATAGGCCTACAATGTGGCCAACCCTTGATCGAAGCATTTAGAGACATGAACATGTACATGAAATGTTTATCTTCAGTAGTACATAGATTCACAATGCTTCCGAGACTCGAGTGACAGAGCTTTTGGAGGTACTCATGAATGTATTCGTATGATTCATCCGGTTTTCCCTGTACCACGTCTAGGTCCTTGCGCTTTGATCTCCATGCCTTTTTGTATGATTAATCGATGCCATATGTCAACATCATATCGTGTATAATTTCTGTAGGGTTGTATTTTGCATTCACGTTTGTGAATTTCCCCTTTATGCATTCACTAACCAGTGATGACATGGCTTGTCGTTGGTTGTTTGTTCTCACCTTAAATGGACAGTTATGATCATTAACCATTTCCCTGATTTTGAACATACTCGACTGTCCAACTCTATTGTCCCAACTCTAGATGATTTAATGAACCAATTGCACTCATCCCATAGACACTTTACGAAGTACTGTTTAGGACACGATTTTTCTATCTTGAATTGGAATTGGTGCTTGATTGCATACAACACAAGCATTTTCTGCAGACTTGTTTTGTTGGGAAAGGAATGTCCAACCGATGGATTGTGCATCACTTCGACCGCATTACCTGATGTTGTATCTACAACTCCATATGTGGTCTGTTGTTGTTCAATATTTGATGTAGTTAACGACATGGCTTCGACAGATTCCCTTGCAAAATCCATATAATTCATAGGATTTGAAGCCCCATAGTGAAATTGATCAAAGTCCAAAGCAGCAACAATGCACTCATTCCCTGCAACTTCGCTGTGATTGGCATTGATGAGGAGTGGGACTGGAACCAAAGCATTTTTTTGTTCCTGAATCACACATACTGGAAACTTAGTGTAATCAGCCTCCCTTGACTTCATTTCCATGTAGAATCCAAGGCTTTGATCCTCATCAATTTTAATTGTTGGATATCCATCTCGTACCTGATACTTAAAACTCAACCTTGTTTCCATGTGGTTTATCTTCAGTAGATCTGCAACTTGCTTGCTGGAATCTCTGAAACAAAAATTCTGAATTACCATTATTCCCCAACTTCGAAAGTAATGTAAGTGTTGTTACAACACTCTCTATTGTAGTGCAAAAACATCATAATTGTCGGCATTTGGCTGCAAATTAACACACAAAAACCTCACTTAATACTACAAAAAATCGTAAAAAAAAAAAAACATCCAATCTGCCATGGTTGCAAATTGTGCATTCTGTTCAATGAAAATAGCATTGACTCCCTTAATCAGACGAAAAATAATCGAAATATACCTTTAATCTCCCAGATCGTGCTGACGTGAGATTTGAATGAACGTGTTCCCGAGCTCGAGATTCAGAAAATTCTCTCTCGACACGATTTCCACATTTTCTGCTTTGGATTCTTTCAACCGTTTCTTTTTTAGTAGCATCTCTTTTATTTCCATAATGCGCAAGCTGATTTGGGGAAGAACCAACTAAGATTGCACATCGATTTTCCATTCTTTTTGTTGTATCATAATTTTGGGTTTTAATTCTTTATGCGGCGACAAATCCGAGTTTAAAAGTTTAATCTCGTGTCATTGACATTGCTATGGGATTAACACGTGGATGTGTATTTTCGCCTTTCTTTTTTTCATTCTCTGTCTTCCGCATAAATCAGTCGAGTTATCTTGAGAGTCATCTCCAAGTTCACGCTAATCACAAAAATTCCCAACCCCCAATTGCGATTTTTCAAGCTTTCTCACGCATTTTATTGTCAGTTCGCGATTCATCGCGATATGGAGAAGATTATGACACGCATAAATCGAGAAATGGTCGTGATTCATGACGATTTTTCCCTAACTCAAGTCGGGCAAGTCGAGATTTGCTATTTCTCGTGATTTTTCCTCCTGATTTTTTGAGTCCAAATTCTGTGCGCCTATATTCTCGCGATTGACTTTTTTGGTGGCGCTTTTTTTGCCGCTTCCCAAGTTCTCTGCCGCTCGATTTCCTTCGAGACTTCGAGATTCATCAATCAGGTAGAAGTTTCTTTCCTCAATTTATGGTGTTGAGCCGCGATCTGACTCAGTCACGGTATGTCCTTTAAAATTTTCCCTTATTCACGCGCGCAATCTTTCTTCTCAGCAATCGCGATTTTTCTCTAATCCTCGTCGCGTGAGTCGAATTTTACCATTGCTTCGCCGTTTTCCCCCAATTCGCGATATATTGGCTGCGATTAGCAATGTCGGTCGGGGCTCCTGCTAGATTCGCGATGTACTGGTCGCGGTCCGTTAGCCGCGAGTATCAACTACGACATGCGTTCTCTACTACTTCGCCATTAGTCACGACTAGTTGTTACCCGTTCATTTGCACGGAAAACTGTATGATAAAAAATAAAATAATAAAAAATATAAACAATAGTATAAATTATAACATAATCATTGAAAAAAAAAAGTTTTAAGAAAGAAAATTCAAATATAATTAAACACTTCTTTATATACAACGTCCATAATTTTTCGAAGCCCAATCTGATTTCTTGATGTATCCCAATAAAAAAATTTAGTAAGAGAATATTTTAAAGGGTAAATTTTTTTTAACCTCCCAAAGTATGCGATTTTTTTGACTTTGCCATTGTTGACATCCGGATCGGACCGAACAGGACACGACGGGCCAACCCCATGGATTGCGCAGGACCCGACCCGGAGATCAGGGCCGAACCGATCATGGGCTCAGGGCCGACCTGAGTCGGGGGATTACGTATCGACCGGGTAGCAAAGGATGTTCCCCGAGCTCGGCCCTTGATTTAAATGGAGCCGAACCGGTCTCGTTTTGGGACCGAACTGGTGAAAGGGCCTGTCCGGACCGTGCGGTCCATCGAGAACGAAGGTGCCGAGCTGGATTAGTCAGAGCCGTCCCGACGAGGCGTAGGACCGATCCAGCCGTTATTAGAATAATTGCCACTTGGGAAGTCATCATTCGCTGACAAGACGACCTGTCCCATCTGTCTAATCAAGATTAAATGCTGCCCATACCCGCATTAAATGCTTAGCAGGCAATGATTGGGAAAATCTCAAATCGCATTAATGGAGTGTCAGGGAGGCGCCGAACTGCTCTGAAGGTTCACTGTACGACAAGACCGGTGAACAGTACCCATTTAAGGGTGCTATAAATAGCAGCTCACCTCATTTATTTTGGGTTGTTGAATCCTCAACTAACATAAGTTTTCTCTCACTTTCTCTCTCTAAAGATTGTAAGGATTGTAAGAATACCATAAGTGCTGACCTCGTACGAGAGGCCGACCTCGTGATCATTTAATAAAATTCGTAATTAAACCCTATCTTTCCTTTATTTTCAGTTCTGTGCTCTTAATATTTTTAATCTCAACCGTTGACCGAAAACACTCGTCAACAGTTTGGCGCTAGAAGGAGGGCACCATAAGTTACTTGGTGTCAACATTTTCGACCTTGTATCAAACACGATATCACGCTTTCTTCCACCCCCGATCCAGATATGACTTCATCCACTCAAGACGAGTCAACACAACAGTCCGGAGCCCAGTCGCGCCGACGTGACGGCGAAGGACCCTCCCGCCGTGCTCAAGGGGGGACTCAAGCCCCTGCTCCCCCAGTCCCGACCTTCGCGGAGGCCATGCAACACCCCGACGTCCTCAAAGCCCTCGAGGGGGTCTTCGCGAGGGCCCTCGCTGCTCAGGCGGTCGGGGGCAACACCGTGGCTGCCACGGGAGCCCCTGGCAACACGCTGCTCCAAACCCCTGCCAAGGAGACGGACGGGCAAAAAAAGAAAAAACCCACTAAGTCCAAGACGACGGCCCAGTCCCCCAACCGCACCGCCTTAGAACGACGCGAGAAGGGAGCCTGCCCGACGCCTTCCGAACAAACCGGTGAAAGCCAGCCTGAGCGTAGCCTGCAAGTTATTCGCCGCTCCGTCTATCAACGCCTTGGCGAAAAGAGCAAGGCCAATCGGGACCTCAGGGAGGTCATTGAGCGAGGGAAAACTATCGGGCGCGAAGCGGACGAGGTCGCGGCCCTTAAGCGAAGAATTGCCGAGCTGGAGGGCCGGCACCACACGCAGAGAGAACCCTCTCCTCCGTTCCAATCACCCCCTACCTTTTCACGACCTTCACCCCGGGTCGTGGACCACGCCTCGCCACTCTCGCCCGACATACTACAAGAATCCGTCCCCAAGAAGATTAAAGTTCCCCAGCTCGGACTCTATGATGGGAGCTCGGACCCGGACTCCCACATTGGCCTCTACACCTCATGGATGGACCTGCATGGCGCCACCAACGCTTTGCGTTGCCGCATGTTCTCATTAACACTGGGACCCAAGGCACAGAGGTGGTATCACTCCCTATACCCCCACTCCATCTCCACTTGGGGGCAACTCAGGGCAGCGTTCAGATCACACTTCATCGGATCGCAGATCAACCTCGCCCCCAAGGAGTCAATCGCCAACATCGTCCAAGGCGAGGATGAAAGCTTGAAGGATTACATTGCCAGGTTCAACGATCGAGTCCAAAACATGGAACAATGCCATCCAGAGGCGTTATTGATCTCGGCCCAGGCCGGCCTGAAGCCGAAAACTTTGTTCAAGTGGTCCCTTTGCCAGAACAAGCCGACCACCTACCAAGAATTCCTTGTCCGCGCCCAAAACTACATAATGGCCGAGGAGTCCTCATCCATCCCGGTGCTCGACATTGCGCCGAACAAGGGAAAAGCGAAAGACGAAAAGTCGGGAAAATCGAGCAAGTCGTTCGCAGAAATCCGGGCCCTGAGGAGGCAGAAGGCGGAGGAGCTCAAGGAGAACTACCAGGGCGTCTTTTCCGTTGGTGCCGCCGCCGTGTATGAAGAGATTAAGACCAAAGGGTTGTTGCCGGACCCAAAGCCGATATTTACCGACAAGGACAAAGTGGACAAGTCTCGCTACTGTACCTACCACAAGGCACATGGCCACAACACCGACCAATGTCGGAATCTGATCTCGGCGTTGCTCAAACTGATCGAGGATCCAAATGTTAAGAGGTTCACGCACTCGGGAGACAAAAGGAAAAAGGGAGGCCGCTTCGAGGACGGCCTCGACAGCGAGGATGACGCCGATGTGAACCCGCGAAGGAAGAAGCCACAGCAGGGCGGCCCCAACGAGATCCTAACATTCTATCCGGCGCACCAGAGCGAGGCCGGCACCTCGAGGGGCCAAAAGCGAGATCGGCCCCCTCCATCGGAGGCCGGCCGGGCCTACACCCCGCCCCGGCGCGTGAACACCAGCCGGGCCAAGTCACTCTCGTCAAAAAGACAGGCCAAGGCTTATGCCCGACGAGCCTATCACGCCGGACAAAGATTGATGCATGCCGGGAGCAGGCCGGCACCTGAACCAACCCCTAACAAGATCTCCTTCACCGACGAAGATGCTTTCCTCTTTGACCACCCCCACTCCGACGCATTGGTTATCACCGCGCCCATCATGGCGATCAAGATCCATCGCATCATGGTTGATACTGGGGCCTACGCAAGCATACTCTATTACGACACTTTCAAGAAGATGGGAATAGATTAAAAGGATGTCCAACCATGCCGAGAACGGATTCAGGGCTTCAACGGACACATGACCACCCCGGTCGGCCAAGTCACACTGCCGATCCGGTTCGGAGAAAAGGGACAACCGACGAGGACCATCCTCGAGACTTTCAAAATAATTGACTGCCAGAGCGAGTACAACGCCATCATAGGCAGGACGGCGCTTTACAAATTGAGAGGAGCCGTCTCCATCTTTCACTATTCCATCAAATTCCCAACCTCGGACGGGGAAGGGACACATCGGGGAGACCAGAGGGAAGCTCGAGAGTGCGTCCTGACCATCCCCCGATTGGAGATAAACGCCGCCGACCCTGTCGCGGACGCCGAGATGACGGATCAGGGACTTTCCCAAGACGTCCCTGACGAAAGAACCGAGCCGGCACCTCTCGAGTTTGAAATAAATGCCGGGCTGGTCAGTGGAAGCGCCGAGGCCGACCTGGGGGACGACCGCATGCTGAGCGATCAGACAGGTCCCCTCCCTCAGGTCGAGGACGGTACCGACCAGGCAGAAGAAGGATCCGGCGCCGACCTGGACCGAGACAGGGGCCGGAGACCAGGGGGAGCCGATCACGGAGGAAGATGAACTCGACCCCCGCACTCAATACGAGGAAAAGAGGGGAACCAAAAGAGCCGAGCCGATGGACGAAGTCGAGATCATCTTCGTTGATGAAGGAACTTGTCAGAAACAGCTCCAAATCGGAAGCCGTTTACCGGAACCACTAAAGACCGAGCTAATCAAATTCCTCAGGGAAAACGCGGACGTCTTCGCATGGACCCACGAAGACATGGTCGGCATCGACCCAAAAGTTGCTTGCCACAGACTTCAGGTCGACCCCACGGTCAAACCCGTGGTGCAAAAGCGGAGGAAGCTTGGCCCGGATCGCCAACAAGCCCTCGAGGAGGAAGTGGTAAAGCTGAAGGACAACGAGTATATCCGGGAGGTCCGGTACCCGACCTGGGTCGCCAACCCGGTCCTCGTCAAAAAGAGCAACGGGGCGTGGCGCTTGTGCATAGAATTTTCCGATCTAAACAAGGCATGTCCCAAAGATAGCTATCCCTTGCCCCACATCGACTACATGGTGGACGCCACCTCGGGACACGAGTTGATGAGCTTTATGGATGCGTACTCAGGATACAATCAAATACCCATGCACCCCGACGACGAAGAACACACATCCTTCTACTCGGCTCGCGGACTTTACTGTTACACCATGATGCCGTTTGGGCTGAAAAACGCCGGGGCGACCTACCAACGCCTCGTTAACAAAATGTTTGCTAGTTTGATAGGTGTAAGCATGGAGGTGTACGTAGACGATATGTTAGTAAAATCCGTGTACGCGTCTGACCATGTCAACGATCTCAATAAAATGTTTTCTATTTTGCGTGATTATTCGATGAAGCTAAACCCAAAAAAATGTACGTTCGGGGTCGGATCCGGGAAATTCTTGGGTTACATCGTCAGCCAACGCGGCATCGACGCAAACCCCGAAAAGATCCGGGCGATACAAGACCTCCGACCGCCCACCTCGATCAAAGGAGTTCAAAGCCTGACCGGCAAACTCGCCGCCCTTAGCCGGTTCATCTCTAAGTCGACGGATCGGTGCAAACCCTTCTTCGACGCAATCAAGAAAAACCACAAGTTTGAGTGGACCCCCGACTGCCAAAGGGCACTGGAAGCCATCAAAGAAACCCTCGGCCGGGCCCCGACAATGCAAAAGCCCCGCCCGGGAGAGACACTCTATCTCTACTTAGGAGTATCCGAAGTAGCCGTAAGCGCCGCCCTGGTCCGGGAGGAGGACTCCGGTCAGCACCCGATTTACTACGTGAGCAAGGCACTTCACGATGCCGAGCTGCGTTACTCACCCATGGAAAAGCTCGCTTTCGCACTGGTGACCGCCGCCCGAAAGCTGAGACCGTATTTCTTGGAATTTTCAATCGCTGTCCTCACCTCCTACCCCATTAGACAAATCCTGCACCGACCAGATACATCCGGCCGGATGGTGAAGTGGGCGGTGGAGTTGGGGCAGTATGATATCCACTACCGACCCCGAACAGCAATGAAGGGGCAGGTACTCTCGGATTTCATAGCGGAATTCACACCGAGAATCGAAGAAGCAAAAACGGAGGAGCCATGGGTGATGTACGTGGACGGGTCCTCCACCGCCAGACGAGCGGGCGGGGGAGTCGTCCTCGTGGATCCCCAGAAGAAACTCTTCTGTCACTCAATTCAATACCTTTTCCCAGCTACTAACAACGAAGCCGAGTACGAGTCACTGCTGTCCGGGCTCGACCTGGCAGAGGCCATGAGCTTAACCGACCTCATAATATACTCCGACTCTATGTTGATGGTCAAGCAAATATCGGGAGAGTATGAAGTCAAAGAACCCAGGCTAGCCCCCTACCTGGGGTTAGTAAGGAGAAAACTGGCCCGGCTCCAGACCCGAATTGAACACATCCCCCGGACGGAGAACGTGCATGCCGACGCCTTGGCCCGCCTCGCCTCAAGCGCCGGGGTGGAAAGCGTCGAGTACGTTCAAGTAGCCCACAAGGAACAACCCTCTGTGACCGGCACCCCGGTGTTGAGTACCGAGCAGGTTAGGGGAGATCAGGACCCGAGCTGGATGGTCCCGATCCGATTGTATCTTGAGACCGGTTCGTTGCCGTCTGACCCAAAAGAGGCCAGACAGCTCCGTACCCGGGCAGCTCGGTTTACGATCGTGGCCGGTGAGCTGTTCAAGCGAGGTTATTCAGCACCCCTGCTCAAATGTATAGACGAAAGGAGCGCCGAGACCGTACTCAGGGAAATTCACGAAGGCGTATGCGGGAACCACTCCGGAGGGTACGCCCTCGCTCATAAGGTCCTCAGACAGGGTTATTACTGGCCGAGTCTGAAAAAAGACGCCTTGGATCTGGCGCGGAGATGCGCGAAGTGCCAAACCTTCGCGCCCAACATAGTTCAACCATCTCAACCCCTGAAATCAATTTTCAGCCCATGGCCATTCGCCAAGTGGGGAGTCGACCTAATCGGTCCCCTACCCACCGGGAAAGGCGGAGTAAAATATGCCGTGGTCGCCGTTGACTATTTCACGAAATGGGCAGAGGCCGAACCGCTCGCCACTATAACTGAGCAGAAGATGATAGATTTCTTATGGAAGTCCATCATATGCAGATTCGGGGTTCCGAATTCAATAATCACTGACAACGGCAAACAATTTGAAGGAAAAAAGCTAGAAACATTTTGTGAGGAGCATAACATTAAACACTTCTTCTCAACTCCTTATCATCCACAATCGAACGGTCAAGTCGAGGCCGTTAACAAGATCATCAAGCAGGGCCTCAAGGTCCGACTTGAAGCCGCAAAGGGAAGTTGGCCCGAAGAGCTCCCGAGTGTACTCTGGGCTTACCGCACAACCGCCAGGTCGTCAACCGGCGAAACACCCTTCTCCTTAGCATACGGATCCGAGGCGATGATACCTGTTGAGCTCGGCGCTCCAACATTTCGGGTGGTTAACTTCGAGGAAAAGTCCAATTCCGAATCGTTAAGAGCCAACCTGGACTTAATTGACGAACACCGAATGGGCGCCGAACTCAAGAACGCAGCATACAAAAAACGGAGCGAAAGGTACATTAACTCACGAGTCAAGCCTCGCTCATATCAGGTCGGCGACCTGGTACTTAAAAGGGTGACGGGGCCCGACCCGGGGCCTCTCAAGCCGAAGTGGGAGGGCCCGTACCAGATCAGTGAAGTCCTCCCACATGGGGCCTATCGCCTCGAGCACCTCGACGGCACACCCCACCAATACCCATGGAACGCAGCATTCCTAAAAAAGTTCTACCAGTAGGTTTAGGGCGGTCTTTTGTAATTACTTTACTGTTTTTCGTAAGAAGTGTAATTCCTTTTGCGCATTTAGTCGCGATAAGGCAAAAATTTTTAACATAGATCGAGTCGAAGCGGCGTAATGAAACGTAAGGAACAAAGTGTCTGCCAAGACCAGTGCGATGGCTTGGTCGGCACTACCCGGGCTCAACTAGGAAGCCCGGACAGGCCTATAGTACCGCCGAGTCCGAATATAAGACCGGTCGGGAAAGCTGCCATATAATGATGTGTTGGTTGGGTCAGTACGATGGCCTGGCTGGCACGAACCGGGTTCGGCAAAGTAACCCGATAAGGCCAAAGCTGCCAACTGTAAGGAATGAAAAAATTAGCTTAAGCGTGCGTCTCAACTCGGCCCCGAGAGGAAAATGGCCAGGCTCGATCACGAGACGCGGCCAAGTGATGAAACAGAGCCGGGCTCGATTACGAGTTCGGCTCCGCAACCAATATGGCCAGGCTCGACCACGAGCCTCGGCCAAGTAATGAATCTGCGCCGGGCTCGACCACGAGCTCGGCCCCGTGATTAGCAAGGTTGGGTCTGATCGCGAGCCCGGCACCCCAAACGAACTTGGGAGAATTCAATAACAAAAGTAAAGGCTAAAAATCATTAAAGTAAGAAAATTCATTCCAGAAGCCAAAACGGCAATAATCGAGTACTTAAGGCCACACACGGCCCAAAACAAGTAAAAAACACGCAACGGTTCGAACGAAAACAAAGATAATAACTTAGTAAAGATACGCAAATCAGACAGACAAAGATCAAACAAGTTCTTAGAAAGGCCACACACGGCCCAAAATAAGTGCATAGGTCAACAAATCGACCTCACAGACCGGCTTCAGGATCCGGAACAATGTTGGTAGCCGCCTCGACGGTATCCTTCTCAGCAGACGCAGGGTCGGACTCCAGATCAATAACCGGAAGATCCTCGACCGGAATGTCAGCCACGTCCTTCTCTCCGTCCTTCACTCCTGAGGGGCCGGCCCCATCATCATCTGCCAACTTCGGGTCCAAAAGGGTAAAACCATCCTCATCGTCGCCCAAGATAGGGAAGGATTCGTAGCTCCTCAACCTCTCCCCGTCGGACAGGCGCCGGTCGCTCGGGTTTGGACCAAAATCTTGAAGACCGACAATAAGGCCCTCCGCCCAGCCTTGGCGGTGACGCACCAGCTCCGCCTCCTCTTCGTCAACCTCGCAGATCATCCCTTCGAACTCGGCCTCAAGGCCGTGCTTGGCAATCTTCGCGTTCATGATCGCCCTAAAATCATCCAAGGAGAGGAGCCCATGATCAAGACGTTGGAAGAGCCAGAAGAGGTTGTAAGCGACCCCGGAATCCATGTCGGCCATCATCTCCTTCTGGAAGAGGTTCTGAACTTCCGGGTAGGTCAGCTGCGGATGTAGAGCGGCCACATTAGCCTTAGCCCACTCCATCGCCTCCTCTCTGTGGGCATCCATCTGATCGCCTAAGGTACGGACCCGGGCCCGAAGAGCCTCCATATCCTGATTGAAGGCCTTGTCCTGCAGGGCCATTTCAAGAGCATGCTTCTTCTCCATAGACTCCTTCTCAAAAAGCCAGTCGGACCTCCCCCTTTCTAACTTCTCCTCGGCCGCTCTCTTAGCCTCCACCAGCTCGGCCTCCCTCTCCTTAGCTTTCAGGGCCTCCCCACGAAGAACAATGAGCTCCTGCTCGAGCGGCCCGAACTCTTTGACCCGGTCTTTTAAGGATCGGACCCGGGTCTGGCTCAAGATCAGGTCGGCATCGGCCTTGCGCTTCGCCGCTTCGAGCTCTCGCGTCTGGGCCGCAGCATGGACAAGCTCAACCATCGCGCGGGCCATAGACGCAGCCGAGTGTTGGATAATCTGAGTAGTGGACATCTGATGGGTCGCCGCCTCCGCAGACGGGGTCCACGTGATCATGGGGAGACGAGCTGCCTGCATGGCAGCCTCGGGGAGACCATGCTCATTGACAATCGGCGGAACGGCGGCAGCCTTGGCATCGATGAACCAGAGGTCGGGGAAGCCGGGGAGTTCCTTGAAAAAATGATCTCGAATTTCGGGGTCAACGGGCAGATATATCGACGGGGCAGGGGTGCCGCTGGAAGTTGTTGCATCCGGCACGAAAGACGAACCTCCCTCATCCACCTTCTTCTTCTTCCTATCC
>CACSLK010027842.1:4621477-4632340 GCA_902706635.1 Striga hermonthica
TATATATATATATATGTATATATATATATACACACACACACACCAAATAATTTGATATGCTCCACACACATTTACAAAGAAGAATTGATTATAGTATTATTCACATTTTTCTTTCATTAATATCGAGTAAAATGCTTAGCAAAATGAAAAAAAAAGAAAATGATTGAGATACCATTTATTACCATAAGCGGGTATGTTAAATCAATATATAGTATACCAAATAATTTGATTTCATACATTATCGATAAAATGCAAAAAATAATATTCAATTTAACCACATAACTAATTGCCCAACGTACAAAACAAAATCAGGACTCATGTTTGTTATAAATAAAAATATAAAGACCCAAAAAATAGTTATTAAGAAAATAATTAAATAGAAACTTCCATTAACACAATTATTTTAGAATAATTTTATAGGAAATTATAATTGAATAAATAAACCAAACTTACATGATCTGCGTAATTAGGGTATCTTAAAAATATAAATTTTATTGTCTAATTATTTTCTTAATTATCCATGATTTGAGAAATTAAATACAAAAAAAAAAAAAATGAATAACATTTATTAAGTAATATATAAATAAAAATTGTAATTATCACAATTTTTTTAGAACATTTTTCGCAAGTTGCATAATTAATTAATGTTGTCGATTTCTCCAAAATTGTAATAATTATTTACAGATTGAATAAATCAGTCGGATTTACACAATTTGCGTAATTAAGGTATATTAAAAATGTATTTAACAAAAGAATTACACAAAAAATATAAAACACTTATTAAACAATAAATTATACAATTTAGTTGGATTTTTTTTTATATATATAAAACACATAATTGATATTGCAGCCAAAAAATTCTCATATTTATGTAAATCAGTCAATTCACATTACTTGAGTAATTAAGGTATCTTAAAAATGAATTTACCATAGTGATTATTTGAAATATACCATAAATTGTTAAATTAATTCTAGTGATTAAGGTCTCTTAAAAACGAATATTTATATGGCTTAATTATTTCCTTAAATAATGAGCCACAATTTCCATAAGTGATTATTTGAAACATACCATAAATTGTTAAATAAATATTTTCCAAAATAGTAAATAGATTATTTTTGGAGGGAAAGAGTTGCTATTTAAAAAATAATATATTCATGAATATTTCTAAATTAAAAATACTCATTAAAAAATATCTATAAATTAAAATATGGAATTTAAAATATCTATACAATTTTTCTATATTCATTTACTTAAAATGTGAAATGTAATATGAAATTTAAATTGTGCAAAATTACATAAAATATGTCTATTTGAAATTAATACACAATTGGTGCACATAGCTGATAATAAATTCTATTATATTTATTTAATTTCAAAAATTTTATTTAGAAATTATACTTGAATACAATGTGGTTTCATAAAATAATTATTTTGATAAAATTCTATCACATATTAAAAATCAATTTGAATAAGAAGAGTAATATTAAAATTTATATTATTTCATTAATTAAAATAAATTTATTTTTGTATAAATTATCAAAATAAAAAAATTTAAGTAGTTGAGTAATTTATTAAACTATAAATAATTGACTATTTTATTATGTCCAAGTTAATATTGGCCCGAAATTATGTATTACTTATTTGAATTTTAAATTCGAAACTCAATGTTGGACTATAATTTGTAAATCCATTATATACTAAATCCATTACAGTAATGCCTTAGTATAAATCCATTACAGTAATATTTAATTTGCATTAGTATAAATCCATGCACGTAAAAGTAGATAAGTATGGTTTGATATTCATTTTATATTTATAATATTCATTTTATAGTTAAGGAAAATGTTATCTATAAATAATAATAATTTACTATATTATTGTATTTTAATTTAAGAGATTGAGGTGAATAAAATCAATTACGAAAAGATTTTTTTTTTTTTTTTTAATTGCAAATCTGGCTCATCATAGTTAACATGGATTATCTCTTAAACAATCACTATATTTATTTGGACGATAAAGTCCACCTCCAATATCATTATCTAAGAAAAATAAATATATTTAGTCGAATATGTACATCAATTAAATATAGTTAGTTATGTACAATAATTAAATATGTTTGGTTAATTAAATATATATTTAGTTACTTTCCTTTGTTATTGCCCAGAAATTAGACCAAAGACTACAAAAAATTCCGGACAACTATATGGAGCCGCAATTAAGTGGATTCTCTATAAATTTTATTTGACTTTTTAATTCAAAATTCCAAAAAACCGCCCATTTTCAATTTATTTTTAAAACATTACTAAAAGAAGTAAAAATGAATTATTTAGACGGGAATTTAGCTACTATTTCAGGTAAATGTCAAACCTTTTATATTTATTTAGATTTGACACAATTGGAATTCTAAAAAAAACGTTCACTACAGTTAGGAAACTTAATTTTATTTGCAAAAATATACGATTATTCTCATGTTGATAGTAATTTGACAAAAATAAAATTCTAAAAAAAAGTCCACTACAGTTCGGAAATTAAATTTCATTTGCAAAGAATATTAGATTACGATTCTTATTTTTTCAATATATATGTATATATAAAAATTTGATCCACAAGGTGGCATAATTTAAGTTTTTCTAAAACTATTATTGATAGTAATTTAACTTTAACGTAAGAAAGTAAAACCAAATTGCATGATTTTCATTCCTAATTAATAATTGCACAAATTGAACTTTTTTTTTTTTTTTTTTTATATTTGACCATAAGAAATTAGATATGTATATTAAAAGCATAAACTAAACCTCCAAAAATATTTGCATTGGTCTAATGAACAAATGAAAACTACATAAATTTCACTATAAAAATGCAAACATGGTTATTGCATCCAACAAACTTGATTACAAAGAACATCTTAGAAATATAACCTTTTATTTTTAATTGTTTAAAAACGATGCCACCATGGGGTTTGATCAAGGTATCAAGAGGTCCAATAGGCCATTGCTCAAGCTTCGTATTATTCGAACGTTTTAAAGACCGCCCGAGAATATTTCTAAAAAAATGTGCTTGAGTTAATTTGGCATGATAGTAAGGTTTGTCACTTCTTTCGATTATTAATTTCATTTTTTCTTTTTCATGTATACTATTTGTTGAAATACAAAATTTGATCAACGTCGTGGTATTTGAATATCTTGAATGTTTAGTGTAATTGAATGAAGAAAATTGAAGAAGAAGAAGCATTGAAGAAGAAGTTAAAGTGTTTGTTGCTTTTTCTAGTTCCTTAGGGAACTTTTGACGAGGGAGAGAGAGAAAATCAAGGCACCGCCAGTTGTCCCATTCGCTCATAAATATATTTATGCATGGCCTATATCGGCCTTTACCTTTACATCTAACGGGCCTTTACACTATTGGGACTTTACGTCTATTGGGCCTTTACAATACTTTATCACATAATATAATAATACACATGTAATTAATCAAATGTGACCGTGTAGGGTCCAGTAATTATGATGCTTGACGGCTTCGATTGATATTTGTCTTTTCAGCAATTATTGTGCCTACCGGGGCAACTTTTTTATGATATTCGGGTTGGGTTGGTGACATTAAATTCTGCATCGTCTCGGATGTCGTCCATCTTGATTTCTGGGAACTCGGTTGCTATTAATAATCAACTCTAAGAACCTGCTATTTAAATATATTTTTTGGGCCTCGTTTATTTGGCCACGTGTCATTTTTTATTATTTGAGGCCAAATTGGTATCAACAGTATTACAATTCTCTAACTTTTTTTTCAAGGGTGGGTGGATAACCGGTATCATAAGGCATGTTCACATACCCAAGTTCATTGACGATCTTAAGGGTGGAGAAGTTTATGCCTTTCATCTTTATCATGTGGAGAGTGACATTGACATTTACAAATTAACTATTGGCAATTATCGAATCATACTTAATGGGAGAACCGAATTCTATATATTTAAGGAGTCATTTCAATTGTATCGATTCACTTTTAGAAGTTTTTTACTTTGCGTGATTTAGACAACATTGATGAATCATTGTTGTTTGTTGAAGGAACTAGAAAAAGCAACAAACAATTTTCTTTAGAAAATACTATGATTTTCAGAAATAGTTTAAATTTTTGAGAAAACACTTTTTACTTTAAAACTCTCTTGGGCATTACTAAAAATTTCTTTGTTTTTTTTTTCTTAGCTCAAGTCGCACTTTAAACTCTTGGGGAATTCATTTTCCCATATGAATGAGTATATAATATTTTCAACTTTTGGGTGTTCTAGTTCGTAAATATTGCGGATATGCCAAGCTATGTGATGAATTGAGGGAGAAACTCAAAATTATGTCTCAATCATTTGTTCTCGAGTTGAAGTATAAACTGAAAGACGGATATCCACCACTCCGCATAGATGATGACAATAGTCTTACTTTCTATATTGAATTGAAAACGATAATGAACAGGACTACACGAAATTCCCTGTATGTGTGGTCGTGAAATCTCCGTTGAATGGATGGAATGCGTTCGAGGACTATCCAAGTGTTCATGATGTGAGTTACAAAACAAATGTAGCTCCCTTGAGGTATACGATTCTCGACAACTATACATATACGGAAGATGTATCATTGAAGTTCATGACTTCTGCTCAAATAAAAGAGGATGAGATGGTGAAAACGGTCATATATACTGAAAATACATAGACTATATACCCAGACAGTGACTTGAGTTTGCCAGTCGAACCGAATATGGATTCTAATATCGTTGTTGGTATGTTGTTCAAAGATAAACCTATGTTGCAAAGACTGTTGATGATGCATGCTATAAGGAATCTACATCAAATCTGTTAGAATATCACTTATGAGTTGTCCCACATCGTTCATACATAGAAAATAGACCCACCTTATAAGTCTAATGGGCTACTCCTCCTTCCACCAATTGGTTTTGGGATGGAACCCCATTTGGGCTTTATATGGGTTTTGCCTCTCATGGTGCGCTTCATGTTAGTGGGACCGCACCCGTTTTCCCCCAGTTTCTTATATGGTATCAGAGCCGGTTCTATTGGGACCGTGCGATGACGTACCCGTTTATGAGAGTCTGCTTCCCCTCGTACCCGTTTATGGGAGTCTACTTCTAGTTGGCTTAGGGCACCCAGTTGGGCTTGGACTTCTCGCATTCGTTTATGGGAGTCTGCTTCCCCACGTAGCCGTTTATGGGAGTCTACTTCTAGTAGGCTTGGGGCACCCAGTTGGGCTTGGGCTTCGGAAGGACTCACAAGTGAGGGGGCGTGTTAGAATATCACTTATGAGTTGTCCCACATCGTTCATACATGGAAAATAGACCCACCTTATAAGTCTAATGGGCTACTCCTCCTTCCACCAATTGGTTTTGGGATGGAACCCTATTTGGGCTTTGTATGGGTTTTCCCTCTCATGGTGCGCTTCATGTTAGTGGGACCGCACCCGTTTTCTCCCAGTTTCTTACAAAATCTAAGTCGTGAAGTCGTGCACAAAACAATATTACCTGAAGTGTTTCTCTAATGAATACCCGTGGTTTGTGTAGGCATCGTGTGTCAGTCAATCAAGCACGTTTAAGATAAGATACGATGGGACTGATCATAGGTGTGCATTAGATGTTCGCATGGGTGACCAACGACAGGCAACTTCTAACAGTGTTAGTAGTTTTATCAAGACGAAGTTCGCTAATAACAAAACTGCATATAATCCCGCCGTGGAGTGGGTTAGGTCACGAGCCCGCTTTGCTGGACCCGTTGCTGGTCATGGGCCTGGCCGGGGCGGTGGGGCAGGTACACGAGCTAGGTTTGGGTCAAAAACTACCATTGCCATCCCTATTGCCGGCGAATAGCTCCGAGCAGGTCGCTCAAGTTTTTGTATATAATTATTTATATATAATAATTTAAAATTTTTTATAACTTAATTATTTAATTTTTTAATTGATTAATCTAAGACATTGATCCAGACAAAATCAGTGGCTAAGATTGAGCCTTATGACTCATATTTTTTTTTTTTTGTACAGGGACCTTTCGGTTTCCGGATCCACAGGGGAACCGACTAATCCGGAATCGAGCCGGGTAGGACCACAAGGGCGGCAAAGCTCTCCCTCAAGAGTTTTAACACTGCTGCATTCCCAGGGCTCGAACTCGAGACCACTGGTTAAGCTGGAAGAGACCCAAACCATCTCATCCAAGCGCTCTTGGGTGCCTTATGACTCATATTAAGGAGTGGTATCATTGGATCCACTATCTATATATGAAAGAAAATGTATATTTATGTATTAATTATTTTAATTTTTCAAACTTATTATATGGTATAACTTAAAATGGGAAAAATTCAAAACTAGTCCCACAGGTATAGGGGGGTGACATTTTTGGTCCCAACGGAATGCAAAAAATATAAATAGTCCCACAACTTTTAAAAAATGATCAAAAGTAGGACTTTTTGTCGGATTTTACTGTTTTCGGCCCAGAATTCCACGTGGCGCACACGTGGCATATATTTTTTACACGCTGGCATCCGACGTAGATATGAAAAAAATCAAAACTAGTCCCGCAGGTATAGGGAGGTGACATTTTTGGTCCCACAGGTATAGGAAGGTGACATTTTTGGTCCCACAAGTATGCATAAAATATGCACCAAAATATGCCACGTGTGCGCCACGTGGCATTCCGGGCTGGAAACAGTAAAATCCGGCAAAAAAGTCCTACTTTTGATCATTTTTTAAAAGTTGTGGGACTATTTATTTTTTTTGCATTCCGTTGGGACCAAAATTGTCACCCTCTATACCTGTGGGACTAGTTTTGAATTTTTCCCAACTTAAAATATATGTATATATATATATATATAATTGCTGGCAAGTTTCAATAAATTTTACTCACCCAACAATTAATTAAATAGTAGTTCATTTAATATAAATAGGTGTAAATTTAATAAAGATATGTTCCCCATTTATAAAAATATGTAACTTTCAATTATACAATTTATTTTGACATGTCTAATTTTAGATGGTGCTCATTTCTGTAACACTTTTTCTGTCCTGAAATACAAAATATTTTTGTTTTTATTTTGATATTATGTATATTTTCGTTCCATATAAATATATATTTTTCAACTAATTAAGAATGACTACAATCTCCATTTTCTATTGCAGTCATACAATAATAAAAACATATTTTGTTGGCAATACATCAGATATTTTGAAAAATAAAATCCCACGAAATAAAACCCTTCTCCAAAATGGACCTGCAATATATTTAAAAAAAAAATAATTTTATATACATTAATATAACTTATAATACTCTATGTTCGAAATTTAATGTCATTATCTAACTTATAATTTTACTATTTATATTCATATAAATAACTTATAACATTTTATTTATATATGTGCAAATGCACATGATCGAATACAAGTTATGTAATATAAGATGAATGTCACACATTTCATTCAAATAACAATATTGTTTGTTATGTTTTTGTGCTTATTTTTATGTGTTTATATGTGTGTTCGAGTCGATTTTAGGTTCGTTTTAGTGTCGACCGGTCCATTTAATCGTTTTCCATGTGTTTTCTGTGTCATTTTATATTTTTGGCGTACTTTTCCGTGCTTTGTGATGAAATTTCAGGTTATTCGAAGAATGGATTAAGAGTCGAGCAAAACTTCCAAAATTTCTGAGAGATTCCGAGTCATTTGCACGAACCATTTCAAACCGAGAGTCTCGTGCCTTAGTCGATGCGAACGCACAGTAGGGAGGCCTAACTCGCGACCTCGCAGGCATGCAAGCGGCCTCGCCAACGCCGCTCTAGTCACGCTGCCGCCCGCCCGCCTACCCCACTCGCGCCCTCGCGGAAACGGGCGCGAGCTCGAGAGTATCGTGCGTTCCACCCCCTTCTATGCTCGCGCACACGCGGAAATGTCCGCGAGGTCGAGAGTCCGCCTTCACGCCCACTCGCGCCCTCGTGGAAGGCAGCGCGACCTCGCGAGCGCTGCATGCCACGCCAGCGCGCCTACCTGCTGCCAGCACCTGCCGACCCGCCTCGCGAAACAAGCTGCGAAGTCGAGAGCCTCGCATGTCCCTGTTGCGCACGCACGCACGACATGCCCGCGCCCTCACGAAATTCCTAGCGTGCTCGAGAGTGCCGGCATTTGCCTACCCGTGCACGTGTGCCTACGGAAATCCAAGCGAGGTCGAGAGTGTTGCCCAGTCCCGTGCGCCCGTGCATTTCATCGCCGCGAGCTCGCGAATTCCGTAGCTTGGTCGAGAGTGTCTAATTAAGTGTGCTTGTTTTAGTGTGCGTTTGTGGTGTAGCTATATAAAGACATTATGCTTTGTATTTTTGAACACAACCCTCATTTCCCAACTTTTAAGTTGGGAATTCCTCTCTATTTTCTTTTTTCCTTTTTTTTTATATTTTGATTTGGAGCTTATGAATCAAGTTTTCCGGCGAATTTCCGGCGACATTGTTTACAGTAAAGTTTCGAGCTTTTGACTCTGTTTCTTCTTCCAAGTGCGTGTAAGAGTGGGTACTTAGTCTTAAGCCTCATTACTTCGTATATCTTTGTTTGCTTTCGTGAAAATTGATATTGTGCTTGTGTTGGTTGGAGGAAAAGATTGAATCTTTGGTTCGAGAATGCTTGACTAAGTGGGATTAGGAGTTAAATGCTTGCTCGTTTTGTGCTAGAGCTTGCTTTAGCTTCCTAGGGTTTTAGCTAGCATGGCAATGTTCAGTTATTTGCGTGTGATTAATCATGGAGACTCCGAAAAACCAAAATCTCTCTTTTCCCCTTGATTTCTCTCATCTTCTTGCGTGCTTAGTTAATTGCTTTCAATTGCTCTCATTTCGTAGATTAATCTAGTTTAAATTCAAACCCTCAAATTGCGAGTAGAATGTTTAGGACCTTTTTGGTTGTGTGACTTTTACGACTAGATAGTGAACGAAGCTCCAAAGAGCCTTCCTTTGAGAACGACCCGAGTCGGGTAACTCGGTTACCACATGCCAAAAAATACTACAAGCAAAATGGCGCCGTTGTCGTGGAAGGCGAGTAGGACGCCAAGTTTACTATCTAGTTGTCGTTTGTTTCCGTGTTTCTCTTGCTTTTTGTGGATTTCGTTTGTTTTTGCGTGTTTCTCTTGATTATTGCCTTGTTTTTCGACTTCTCCTGTTTTGCCTTTCGTGCCCGTGTAAATATTATGTGTTTTTAGTTTCGCTTTTTGTTATTCTCTCTCTTGCCTCGTGTGCCTTGGGTTGTTTTTCTTGTTCTTGTGTGAGGTATTACGCTTGAGGAGCCCGGATGGATCCCTATTCTCACTATTATGCCGGAAGCTCATTTCATGGATACCCCAACAATTCTCAAGGAGAGATGAACTCATTTGTCCTGAGCCACCCTTATTCCACACCTCAATGTGATTATTATGATCACTATCCGGCTTATGACGAGACGCCTCTCTACTATCTTCCACCTCTCGGTTCATATGATGTTATGCCTCCACCCAAGCCGACTCGAGCCCCTCCAACCGAATTAGAAAAGATCATGGCAAAGTTGGAGGAGGACACTCAATCCCTTCGTGCTTTATTGGCCTCCCTATCCGAAAAAGAAGAAACCGAGTCCTTCACTTTTCCCTCTCCGGTATTTGAGCACCCATCGGTTGGCCAACCTCGTTCATCTAGTCTTGGAGCTTCATTTCATTCTGAGGTTGGGCCGATCGATCGTCACCAAGAAGTTTTGGCGAGTACTCAAGACGCACTCGCGAGCCTCGCGTCGATCATCGAAGAGTTTCATAGTTGGAGGTGCATCCCGATTCCATCCGTTTTTCGTGCTACACTTGAGAAGTTCGACTCCACCGTGGTGTCTTTTCTCGACTTGGATTCATCTTCTATTCTGCTCGGTAGATATTCTACTCTATCGGTGAAGCTTATTCGAGAGAGCACTCGATTAGAGAGCGAATTTCGAGTTATGGTGGATCGTTTTGCTTCCTTGAAAGAGAAGGGCTTCACTCCCGTGTACGATGGAACTCAACCTTTAGACACGAGTGAGGACATCGATGAGCTTATTGTCAAAGAACTTCCTCCTTGTGATGACGTGGACTTGCACTCTACACTAGGTGCGTCAAAATCTTCTTCCGTTGATGGTGCTTCGGGTTTTGATTTGATTGTTGAGGAGAGTATGGATTCGGAAGTTGATGTTGAGGATGGATTGGGAGATAATTCAATTGAGGATTTGAGTGAGCCGAGGGGTGATGAAGGTGTTGGTGATGATGAGGAGGAGAATGATGATGGTAGTGAGGAGGAATCTGAGCATTTAGATGATGTTGTTGAGCCGGATGTGCCGTGTGTGAATGAGATGCCTTGGGATGTTGAGAATAAGGTGGTGCCCATGTCCTTTGGGGCATCATTTCGTGTTATCGAGGATTGTGGCAAAGAGAAGGAGTTCACACCCGTGCTCTCGATGATTGAGGTTGTTAACTACACGTCCGAGATAACACTTGTGATTCCCAGGATTATTTCGACATGCTCCACGGATATATTCATATTTTCGGAGGTCGACTATGGGGTCGTGATGCGTAAAGATCTATCTCTCCTTTTGTTAGTTGTCGAAATCCGTGCTCGGTTTCACAAGAACGCGGCCAAGAGAGCTTACCTTGCCCGCCTTTGTTCCGTACTACCGTCGGGACTTCTCTTGGAAAATACAAAGGCGTGGCATGATCATCATTTCTTCCTAGATCTCGGTTGATGTTTTGTTGGGGACGTCGAGTTCAAGACGTAAAATGAGCGCTTCGTGGGAGGCAATCCACGGTTTTAGCGTTTTCTAGTTTTTTGTTTTTGTTCGAGAATAAATAGCTCCACGAGCCGCAC
>CACSLK010027842.1:4639546-4662737 GCA_902706635.1 Striga hermonthica
TTGCTCTCTTCTGATCATACATTTATTCCGGGCACCTGTTAGCCCGACGACAGATCTTGTATTATTTTCTTTCTTTTTCTTTTTCTGTTTTTGTCTTCCTCTTGATTGTGAGACTATGTTGACTGTAGTTGTTTGATATTGGGCCCATTTTGGGGTCTTGATCTATGTACAGGTTGGGGATCCAGCCCAATCCCCCGCCCCCGGGGCGTTGTTTTAAAAAAAAAAAAACTTAGCACCAACATAAAGCTAACATAGCACAATCATACAAATAACCTAGCACCATCAGAAAACTAACCTAGCAACTACTAACTTAGCACAATCATACAACTAACCTAGCATAATCATACAACTAATCTAGCACCATCAGACAATTAACCTAGCATGCTAGGTTATTTATATTTAATTGTAAGTTTAGTTGTCAACGGTCAACGCCGGAAGTCAACGGTTAATGTCGGAAGTCAACTGTCAACGCCGAAAGTCAACGGATTTTCACCGGAAGTCAACGCCAGAGTCAACGGTCAACGCCGGAGTCAACGGGTCAAAATAATATTTAAATAATTAAAATAATAAAAAGAAAAAATTAAATCTTGGCCACACATTATGTACCAAATCTTGTGGCTAGAAATGAGCCTCACGTCCTCACTTTAAGAATGTGGATACATTGGAACCAATCCCTATGATAAGTGATGAATAATGTAAGTTTTGTTCTATTTGGAGTAATAAAAATTTGTTTTGATTCTCAATATATTGACTATGATTAAACCTTTTAAACTCGTGAGTTTTCCATAGAGAATAATGAGCAGTAGGAAGAATATAGATATTGGAATTTAAGTTTTTTTTTTTCTCGAAACGATAGAAATGAATTAACTAAATGAAATTTACAATGTTCGAGAGGCCAAATGACCAATACAAATCAGGAGTTCCTCATATAGGGAACTAAGCAAATAAAATCAAGATAAGCTTACTAAAAGGCATGCCCAATAAAAAAGAATAATTAGTCACTGAATCGGAGAATCTAGCTAGGGAATCACAGGGGAGGCAACAAGAAAGATGGAAACAATAGAGAACTAACAAAACATACAATACAAAACATAGAAGGCCAGTCATATATTGAACTAAAGAGCTAACAAAGAGAATTCCTACCACTCTAACAGAGCTGATTTGATGGCCTCCTTCTCTGGCAGCCAAGACGTTTGGAAGATCCACAAATTTCTGGATTTTCATAGCCATACATGATGTATGTGGAGAGCTCTATTCTATTCACAACTTCATGGCCCTTAGTAAAGCATATGTCCCTCCACCAGAGTTTGAAGCAAGGAGTCCCAGGGTGAGTGATGTTCCAGCTGAGAAGAGCCAGCTTCCAAATTGTTTGTGCCTTAAAATAATGGAAGAAAATGTGTTCCACAGATTCATCAGCATCCCTACAACAAGGTCAAGTTGGGTCAATATTCAGACCTCTTTTAGCAAGATGAAGACAAACATGGACGGTGTTACTGAAGCACTTCCAAATGAAGTGCTTTAGTTTCCTCTTCACTTTCAGCTTCCAGCTCAGAGATCTGACTTTGTTGATCCAAGTGAACTGAGAGCTTGTCTCTGGAATATCAAGTTTATTGAATTTATAGTTGATGAGTTGTGCATATGCAGAGGAGACTGAGAATAAGCCTTTACTGTCTAAGGACCACGTGAATATGTCCTTCTTTGCAATGCCCTGATTGGTGATGCTAAGGATAACATCACCTTCCTAGGGTGAAAAATTTTCTCTAATTAGCTAAACATTCAGTTGTAGTCCATAGAGTTTGTGAGTTGGTTGACTTTGATGAGGTTGGGTGTGCAGAGTGGACTTTTCTTAGGCTTCATATTTGGGAGTGTGGGAAGTCCAAGGATGCTCCCAAATGCAAGTTGTTTTGCCATCACCAATGACCATTCTGATATGTTTGATGAAAGAGGAACAAACTCTCATCCAACTCCTCCAAAGCCAAGAGCTGTTTTGAGGTGTGTTACATTCAAAGAAAGGGTCTTTTTGAAGAGGTTAGAGTTTGTAATTAATCCCCAGAGTTGTTTAAAGATAAGAGCTTCATTGAAGGTCTTAAGGTCGAAGAACCCCAAACCACCATTTTCCACAGGAAGAGATATGAGCTTCCAACTTTTCCAGTGCATCATTTTTTTCACAGTTATCCACTTTACTCCACCAAAACTCGGCAATTACCCTGTTGATCTCATCATAAACTAAAATAGACAAGAAAAGAACATGACATAACAAACACAAGTAATGCAATGAGGATTGATTTTTTGAGTATTTCTCTCCTAGCAAGGGAGAGGAGCTTATTCTTCCAGCTCAAAATCTTGGATTTGACCACATCAGCCACATAACTGAATGTCTGCCTTTGGGAATGGCCAATTTCAAGTGGTAAGCCTAAGTATTTGCAAGCGTGTTGGATTTGGATACCATTTAGAGAGGAGCAGATGGAATGTTGGATGTGAGTGGGAGTGTTTTTACTAAACAATATAGATGATTTCTGAAGGTTTAATTTTTGCCCAGTGAAGAGCTGGTATGTTCGAAGTATTTGAAGGATGGTATTTGCATTCGGTTTATTTGCTTGGCAGAAAAGAATTGTGTCATTTGCAAAGTGGGGCCATTTCTTGAGAGTTTAATTCCCTAAAAATCACCACTAGCAGTAGCTTTTTTGATGAGGCAAAAGAACAATTCAACAACAATGATAAAAATGTGTGGAGATATGAGATCACCTTGTCTAATTCCCCTTGAAGGGGAAACAAAACAACTAATCGAGCCATTTATATTGAAAGAGTAGTTAGGGGAGGTGGCATATGCCATAATCCACTTGACAAATTTTGTATGCAAACCCATTTTTAACATGATTTTATTGATGCTAATCCAGTCAATTCTGTGAAAATTCCATATCATTCTTTAAATCCATAAGGTATTTGTTGTTTTGTGATTGTTAACAACGATTAGATGTTGGATTAATTGATTATTTTAAGGAGTTTGGGAGTAAAACATGTATTAAAAACGCAAGCAATAACCCCGGTCCGAGGTGAATCGAGGTGAAAGGTGTTGGGCTCTTTTTATATATATTGGATATTCAGAGAGTGATCCATGTACAAGTATTTATATCTTCTATTTATAGTAGCGTTTTCGGCCCGCATGTCGAGGAGTACGGTTGCTTTTGTATAAAGTGGCTTTTTGGAGGGGCGGCCATGCAAGCGGGACCCACACGAATGATGAGCTTTCTTGGGGTGTTAGGAGACGTTGCGTAGGTGCCTTGTCACCTGCTTCGAGTTTGGTGACCTCGGTTTGTAATGGTCTCGGTATTCACAAAATAGGTTGATTTTCTTCACTTCGGTCAGAGTTCGGTTCGCGTGGCATAAACCGGAGTGATTAGAGTTTAAGTCATTGTCGATAGTGACTCTTCTAACACGTGATTCCAGACGATTGATCTCGGATTACCGGATCAGATGATAACAGAGAGGCCCCCGGTGTCGGCAAGCATACGAAGTGATGGTCGTCGGCACTGTAGAATAGAGAGAAAACTCTGAACTGTTAATTCGCTATGAGTTAGGAGTGTCTTTGTTGAGGTGCCCTTCTATTAGTCAGTGACCGAAGTGAGTAACGGCTTCCGAAGTGAGAACACTTGTAAAAAATTGGACAAACTCTGGGCAACACTCGAGGAGACTTGAGGGGGCATAACGGTCGGGTATTAAGTGTGTTGTGTGAAGAGTCGCGCTGTAATATTATTAAATGAGGTAATGATCGCATTAATAGGGTGACACGTGTGTAGCAGGATCTGTCAGATGAAAAGGTTGCGTTGCTTGAGATTAGGGGTTGCATCGATTACACGCGCCCCTAATAAAGAACCCTAACAATCGGAAATTGTAGCGTATAAAAACGTTTCTGAGGAATGCAACTAAGTTTTCCTGCTTCTGCTTTTGTCTTCGAATCCCTGCAAAATGTTTTCTCGCTGTCAATCTTTGTGAGCATTTGTGAGAACATTTCTTTGAGTGTAGGTGCCGGCAAATTCTTTGGAAAGCTTTAATTTCGATTCCTTGCTTTTTCATTTGTTTTGTGCTTTTCTTTCGATTGAATGTCATCGAAGGGAAAGGGTAAGGCCGTTGCGAGTTCTTCTAGCACCGAGTCGGTTCTGCTTGAGGTGTACCACAACTCGGAATTGGTCGAATTGGCCTTTGAGTATCATCGGTGGGATCCGATGTTGGTGAGGCATCTTGACATTAAGCCAAACGACGAGGATGATGACAGCGTGGTGGAAGAAAAATGCTCTAGATTTGGAGGATCACTGGAGGAGGCCAGTGAGGAAGTGGCCAGACCCTAATATGGATTTCGAAGGCGATCTTAGCATCCTAACAGACGTCGATGTAGTCATGCTCCGAGAAAAAATTAGAATTCCGCCCTCGGTGAAAATTTTTAGCCAAGGAGAAGAAGGCCTGGCCTAAAAAAGGCCTTCCTACCCGGGAGAGAGAATAACTAGCCCTCCTCCGGGTTGTGTTGGCGTTTTCGCTGAGAGCTTGAGGTTGGAGCTAAGGTTTTTGTTGCCGAGTTTGATCACGGAGTACCTCCGAAGTTGGGGGTTGCCATTGTGTCAAATTACACCGAATAGCTGGAAGAAGATCATTGGGTTGATGGTCTTATTGCATGAAAGAGGTGAGGGTTTGCCATCGTGTGAGGAGATTAGGAGCATTTATGCTTTCAAGAAAGCCCGAGTCGGAAGGTGGCAGAGACCTCATGTTGCTTCTTTGCTGGAGCCAAGCCTCAGGCCGGTTTGAAGGTTAGAGAGATAATTAGCGACATCCCTGAATCCCTTTCACAATTTTCAGGAGGAGTGGTTGTGGGTAGGAGGAGCTGACAATCAGAGAGCTTCTTCCATGAACCTCGGATTGATAGGATGACAATCCCGAGGAACATTCATTCTGGCAATAGTAAGTTTTTTACCTCGCTTTCCTTGAACATTTTTTCTGTTGTTGGTTTTGTTTTGTGTACTAACAGGTTGGAACTTTTCCTCTTTGTAGAGAAAGAAACGAAGCAAAAGGAGCCGAGACTTAGTTCGGAATTCGGTGGTAAATTGGTTGTGCTTGCGGGTCTTGACGAAGACCTTCGCAATTATAAGAAGCTGGTGGTGGATACAAAACTTGAAGCTGCTGGTTTATCTCTCAGAGTTTCATCTTCTGTGTTTGATCTAGGTAAAAGCGATTGTTATGCTATACTTAATTCGGACTTCGGAATATTTAAAATGATCGTATCTGACTTTGCCATTGCGTCTAATTGTGTAGTGTACTACCTTTTGCTCGGATTTTCCAGCTACCGAACTATCAAGGACGCCAAAGACTTCAGGCGTCGTTATCCAAACAAAGATCTTCAATCAAAATTCGGCAAAAGTCGAGACTTAAGATTAACTGAAGCCATGAGGAGAGATTTAGTGAGAGCCTTGGTAAAAAGGACTGTCGGTAAAAAATCGGCCAATGTCAGAGTGGGTGCGACATCGACAATCAACCTAGAAAGTCCGGAGTCTCGGCATGAGGTAGCGTCTTCGGAGGTACCGCAGTTATAAATGCTGCGGTGATTAATCAAGCTGAGCTAGAGGAAAATCTGCCGAGAAATGAGTTGGTTCTAGTGAGCCAGTACATACCAAGGTGCCGGTGGAAGAGTTGGAGAAGCAGCAATCGCCTCTGAGGTCGGCGGAAACTCTGCAGCCGAAGAAGAAGAAAAGAAAGTTGGTGAAAATGTCTGTTGGTGAGGCCTCTATTGCTGTGGAGAAGAGGTCGAAGAAAAAACACGACTCCGATCGCCGTGAAGTGGAGAAAGGTGGTGATGATTCTCCCCTGTTCGAGAAGTCCTTCTTATCCATCGATGATGAGAGAGTGGCGAATTTGAGCCTTCCTAAAAGAGTTGTGGAAGATTGGTTCACCACCTTTCAGTCAGTGAGAAAACCTCATATGTCGTCAAGGATTGGAATGCCAGAGAATGTGAAGAATGCTGCACGAGTCCCTTTAATGGCGTGGGACCTGAAGTCCGAAGTTGGAGTGTCCTCCTTATCTTGTGTGCAAAAACTGAGCTATGCGAAGGCTTGCATAGGACGAGCCCTGGTAAGTCTTGTAGCAGCCGAGGATGATCACAATCGGGTTGTTGCACAGTTGGAAGGCAAAAAACATACATTGGCTTTGCGAGACGGGACGATAGCATCTCTAAAGGAGTAGGTAGCCAAGTCGAAAGGACTCTTGAAGGAACAACTTGCTGACCGAGATGCGCAAACGAGGTGGCGCAGAAAGAAATTGTGGCGTTGTCTGAGGAGAAGAAATCTTTTCAGACTGAGGTTGAGGAGCTCAAGGCGAGTCTTGTTGTTGCTAAACACCGTATAAAGGTGCTTGAGGTTAGTGCCGATGAAGCGAACGAGAAATTGTTGAAGGAGAAGACCGATCATGAGGAAACTCGCAAACAGCGCACCGAAGTCCAAGAGCTCATGGCCCGAGCCCGAGATGCTCATCAAGCCGAGAAGGCCAAGCTTGAAAATGAGATATCATCTTACAGAGAATTCATGTATGAGAATGGATTCCATGCGGGAAAAGACTCGGTCCCCGCGGGTGGAAATCAGATCGGAGAAGAGGAAGCCGAAGCTACTACCAAAACCAAAGTGGAATGTGAAGTCAGCCCCGACCTGGAGATGGAGATGAACACCTACGTGAATCTTCAATGGGTGATCGAACGCTTTGACAATGATTTTTATGATGTTGATGAACTCAGGTACTTTCTATTCCGAAAACGTGAGAAATACGATTTTGATCGGGAAATAAATGGCATGCATATCGAGGCTGACGAGGACGACAGAGAGTTCTGTGAGTGGATGCTCCGTCGAGCCGATGAGATGATTACTAATCCGAATTTGCCCCCTTTGACCGAAGAAAGAGAAGCCCTTCTCCGTCGTGCTTATGTCAACTATCCTTGAAGGAGAGAAGGAAAAGAGGAAAGAACTGGCTGACCTCTATATCACGACCCTTGCCGATGTGGTAGTCGAACAAAACTTTGATGATATGACTCCCGAACAGATTCAGAATACTGTTGAGGCCTACGTCGAAGAGAAGTCTAAGTCGGTAGATAGAGAGGTTGAAGTAGTCGAGGTCATGCCCATAGTAGAGGAAAGGTCAACTGAGGTCCCAGATCCTCGACATGAGTTTGTTCCTTTATCTGACGCAGCCATCGATGCTGCAGCATAGGCGAAGGAGATTGCCATTTTATAGCGACTTCAGAAACAACTGTCGACCGAGGTGGAGGTCGGTGAAGGAAGTGGCAAAGAGAAAGATGATGCTGTCTGAAGTCCCTGAACTTTTAGTGTTTTTCTTAAGTGTTTTTATATTCCGTAGTTAATCAGGAAATCAACATGATGATACCCTTAGTAGGGTAATATGATGTAATCCGTAACGTTTTCATGCAATGAACAACTATATTTTAAAGATTTATAAGTTGTCCACATCGTCATTTTATTTTAGCAATTTTTTAAGATCAAGTGTGTTGAACTCGGAAACTTCATAGTATTGAAATTTTAACTTGGAGTTAACTCGTGGGAAGTAGCTTTTAACATAAATTTTTTTGGAATAAAGTGTGTTTAACCCCGAGGTGCAAGATTAGAAAATAATGGTTTCCGTGCACAACTCGATCTATACAGTAAATTTGGCTGTAGCATAAGCTGATGTGCAAGTTGTTAGGAACTCGCAAAACTTTACACCGTTCGAGCCGTGCGTGAGTCAAAAAGGTGTTCACCGAACTTCGTCATGGCTCGATTAAAGAATGGCTCAAATGGATTTGTTTGATGTGTATTCGGTTGTTAGTGGGACCCGTCAAATCATGTCAGCTGAAGTGACGTGGAGGAGCTTTATCCCAACCAAACCATATGTGGGATTTGGATGTATTACAAGGCGTCGGCAAAACCGGGTGTCATAATGTTTACATCGGTACAAGATATTGATAAAACTGAGTGTTAAAACGTGTACATCGGTACCGAGCCGTTGCTCAGATTTATAAGCGAAAATCTTCAAACTTTGTTACATCAAAAGAACGACTCCTTTCCCTCGTAGAAACAAAAGGAGGGTTTGTCAAAAGGAAGTCGGTTGAGTGACTTCTGGTGATTTACTGGTAAAACTTTTTCAGGAATACTACATTCCATGGATATTGGTGCGGGGTTCTGTCTGGATGGGCAATCCGGTATGCTCTGTGGGGTAGAACTTCGATAATTTTGAAAGGTCCTTCCCACTTCGGTTTAAGTGGGCCGGGGTCAGGTCCCATGACATGTTTGAGAATCAGATCTCCAACTCGGAATGTACGGGGTTTGAATTTGGAATTGACGTACCTCTCGCTTCTCTGTTTATAAGCAACATTTTTAAGTTCGGCGCGAATACGAAGTTCTTCAAGTTGGTCTAGGGTCGCCTCTATATTGTCCGAGTTGGACTCTTCAGTGTAATTTTGAGGTAAGTTGGTGCACCGAGTTTGACTGGAACAACAACTTCTGAATCGTATGTTAGCGAGAAAGGTGTTTCTCCCGTGAAAGTTCTTGGGGTCGTTCGATACGCCCATAAAACATGCGGCAGTTCTTCCGACCAGGCCCCTTTAGCACCGTCGAGGCGGACTTTGAGACCGTTTTTAATGAGCTTGTTGACGGCACTTGCATCGTTAAGAGTGTTGGCTTATTTCTAGGCTTATGATGAGTCAGTTCCTTTTGGCTTCCTTGCCTGCTTCGACCTGACGTTTGACTGCGGGTGATATGGGGAAGAGAAGAAGTGTTTGATGTCGTATTCTTCGCAAAGAGTTTCAAGTCATTTGCCTTCGAACTGTCGACCTTGTTGGTGATGATAGAATTAGGTATTCCGAAGCGGCAGATGATTGACTTCCATATAAAATCGACAACTTTATGCTCGGTTATTGTAGCCAGTGCTTCTGCCTCTGCCCATTTAGTAAAGTAGTCGACAACAACAATGGAAAATTAGACTCTGCCTTTTCCAGTAGGTAGGGGACTGATGAGATCAATCCCCCATTTAGCGAAAGGCCAAAGACTGTATACCGACTTGAGCACTTCGGGGAACTAACGGGTGTTAGGTGTGAAAATTTGACACTTTGGGCATTTACGGACCCAAGCTGCAGCGTCGGCTTTCAACGTCGGCCAATAATACCCTTGTCGCAGGATCTTGTACGACAAGGCCTGGGCATCGGGGTGAGTTCCACAAATACCTTCGTGCACCTTCTCAACAACATAGCGAGAATCGGGTTCGTTCAAGCATTTCAAAAGCGGGACTAAATATCCTCTTTTGAACAAGGTTCTGTTGTCCAGAGTATACCGAGCAGATCGAATCTGAAGTGCCCGAGCTTCTTTAGGATCCAGAGGCAAGGCCCCAGTTTCCAAGTATTAAATGATTGGATCCATCCAAGTCGGAGGGTTTTGAGTTGAAGTTGAGTCAACAGTCAGGACTTCGTGAGAATGTGTTGACGGTTGTTCCTGTTGACCGACTTGGAAGTATTCTGCATTTTCCATCCCGGTGCTGGAAGCTAATCGGGATAGGGCATCCGCCTGCACGTTAAGAGTCTGAGGGATATGTTTGACTTCGACGGAGAATTTCGATAACTTCTGTTTCGTCAAGGACAAATACGGTATCAATCGAGGTTCCTTGATTTCGTATGATCCATTGATTTGGTTTACCAAGAGCTGCGAGTCAGAGAAAACTTTAAGATACTTTACGTTCATCGACTCGGCTAAGTTCAATCCGGATAGTAAAGCCTCATATTCAGCTTTGTTATTGGTAGCAGGAAAGAGAAACTTGACCGAATGGCAAAATAATGTATTTTCGGGATCGGCTAAAACTATTCTCGCACATGCTCGGTTCGCCGTGGAAGATCCATCGATGTATAGAACCCATGGTTGGTTGTTACAGTGTGCTTCTACAGCCGGTGTGAATTCAGCGATGAAGTCGGATAGGACTTGAGCCTTGATTGCGGTCCTCGGTTGATAGTGAATATCGAGTTCCACAGCCCATTTCACCATTCGCCCCGAAGTGTCGGGTCGATGTAAGATCTCTCATAACGGATACGAGGTGCGAACAGTTATGGAATGTTCCTGAAAATAAGAATGCAATTTCCGAGCAGCAGTGACAAGCGCAAAGGCGAGCTTGTCTATAGGGGGATAGCGAAGTTCGACATCATGTAAAGCTTTGCTGACATAATAGATGGGTGATTGTTGTACCCCTTCTTCTCGTACTTAGACGACACTGATCGCCGTATCGCTGACTCCGAGGTACAAGAACAACATCTCCTCCAGAATCAGTTTCTGCCACGTCGGAGGGAATGCGAAAGTCTCTTTGATGCTGACAAGAGCTCTCTGACACTCCTCGGTCCATTCAAAACGTTTCCCTTTCTTGATGGCTTCGATAAAGGATTTGCAACGATCGGTAGATTTAGAAATGAACCGATTAAGTGCGGCAAGTCGGCCGGTTAGAGCTTGAACGCCTTTGACCGACGTCGGAGGAGTTAAATCTTGAATAGCTTTGATCTTGGCGGGATTAGCTTCGATTCCTTGTTGGCTGACCATGTATCCGAGGAACTTTTCGGATCCGACTCCGAAAGTGCATTTCTTAGGATTTAAGACCATGGAATATGACCTAATAACGTTAAACATTTCCCGGAGATGTGTGACTTGGTCGGAGGCATTTACCGACTTGACAAGCATATCTTCTACATATACTTCCATGGTATGACCAATTAAATTAGCAAACATTTTGTCGACTAGACGTTGATACGTGGCCCCAATATTCTTCAGTCTGAATGGCATCATAGATCTCTCTGAATCTCTCTCTGCCAATCTCGTAGAACCCCGAGCCGCCTGTGAACCTCTTCTCAGCCGCAACCCACTGTCACAGCTCCTCCATTTTCTGCTGCAAGAATCTCCATTTGTGCACTCAGTCGAGCACATCGAGCTCAATCTCCACCTCACGAGTGGTAAGGGCAGATATGCAAGCAAGGATGAGATCGATCTTTTCATCGTATGTCAAAGCGGCCGACCACGGCGAGGTCGAGTAGCCCGGCATCTAGTCGCGGTGACTATGACCAGCGCTCGCGGAGGACGCGTGCATCGTGCGCATCACGCCCGCTCGACGACCGACGATAGCGGGAGGATCGCGTGGGGCTATCTTTAGGCATTGGGAGTGCCAAGGAACATACTGCCATAACCGAGCTTAGTGAGCTGACAAAAGGGCTAAAGAAAGTCTTCGTGTGTTTTCATTTATTTAGAGTTTTTTGTGTTTTTCGATTATTTTCTTCGTTTTCTCCACTAGTGAGTTTCCCCGTAAAAAGGTGTTGTTGCAGAAGTATGTTCAGAGTCTTCGGGATCCATAGGGATTTGATTGTAACCTGAATATGCGTCCATAAAACTCATCAACTCGTGGCCCGAGGTGGCATCAACCATATAATCAATATGCGGAAGAGGATAACTGTCATTCGAGCACGCTTTATTCAAATATGAAAAATCTATGTACAGCCGCCACAAGCCGTGGCTCTTTTTCACGAGGACGGGATTGGACACCCAAGTCGGATACTTGGCTTCTTAAATGAACTTATTGTCTACGAGATTTTTGACTTCTTCTTCCAGAGCTTTTTGACGATCTGGCCCCACCTTTTTTCGTTTCTGAACGATGGGCTTGACGGTTCGATCGAGGTTCAGCTTGTGGCTAGCAAAACCGGGGTTAATTCTTTTCATATCTTCATGTCTTCATGCGAAGACATCGAGATTACTCTTGAGAATTGAAATGAGTTCTGATCGAATGGGTTCCTAGAGATGGCTCTCAATACGCAACGATCTTTGACATGTCGGTTCGTCGATGTAGATCAACTCTACTTCTTCCCCGGGTTCGGCTCGATCACCTCGGCTCTTTTCCTTGAATTGAGTTCGGGGATCTAACTCATCTTCCTCTCGGATCGGCTCCTTTCCGGGTCGTCTTCCTCGGTCCTCCATCAAGGGATCCGAGGTAATGGGAACTTCGGGTTCAGGAGTTGTTGATGACTGGGTATTGTGTTTGTTGACCGAAGTGGTCGAGTGGACTCCAGTGGGTGGTATAAAGGTAATGAGCTCTCGAGCTTCTCTTTGATCTCCGTAATGCGTACCTTCCCCGCGAGTGGTAGGGAATTTGAGTGCGTAATGGAAAATAGAAACAGCAACTCGGAGTTTGTACAAAGCGGTTCTCCTGATGATGGCATTGTATTCGTTGTTGATGTCGAGGATTTTAAAGGTTTCCATGAAAAGTTCAGTGGCATGTTCCGACGTACCGACTCGGACGGGCAGAGTAATTTCACCAATCCATCGGGATACGCTCTCATTAAACCCCTGTATCTTATCATTGCAGGGTCGGATGTCTGCAGGGTCAAGGCCCATTTTATCGAAGGCTTTTAACATCAAGATGCTTGAGTAGGCCCCAGTATCGACCATAACGCGGTGCACCGGAATTCCACAAATCGGAACAGTGATAACAAGGGCGTCAGAATATGGGTCCTCCATATTAAAAGTGATGGGACAACTCCGGGCATTAATCACATCTCGCAAATCAGTAGTGAAAACTTGCTTACCCGAATTGTAGGCTTGTCGAGCATAAGCCTTGATTTGACAACGAGATGAGATAACTCGGGAGTTATTGGTGTTCACTCGGTGGACGGTGATTTGTGTTGGACTCGGGGAGCGGGTCCTTTTAAGTCTTCAAGAATTTTCAACTTTGTCGGTATTAAATACGTCCGAGATGAACATGAATACGTATTTTTGGCATGGCACCTCGGTCTTTTTCTTCATCATCATCATAGGGCTCAATTTGACGCCCTAGCCCTTGTTTCCTAGCATCAGAGTTTCGATAGAATGTTCTGAGTTGTGGATGACCGATTAGGCGTAATAAAGCGGCTAACAAGCTCAAGTACTCGTCGGTATTATGTATTGGTGATTTATGATAACCGCAATATCGTGACTTATCCAGCTTGTCTTCCGGCATACGAAGTGGTTTCGGTTCAGGCAGGATACCTTTCCCCTTAAGCTCTTGGTAGATTGTAGCGGCCCCAGCGGAGTACACCGTTTGGTATCCCGATTTTACATCGTTAGCGTATTGATTCTGAGCTGCTTTAATTTCGGGGTCGTTGGCATCTCCTCGTGGTTAGCCTCGGAATTGAGGCTTGTTTGGTTTCTCGGCAACAGACTTATTTTACTTCTTATCGTCGGTTCTTGACTTAGATGATTTGGGATTGAAATTAAAATCAGGGACCGACATCGCTTCCTCGGCAATAATATGTTGTTGAGCTCGAGCGAGAAATTCCTGGAAGGTATTTGGCTCATTCTGGTATAGCGTCCAACAAAAAATGAAATTCGGCTTCAACCCGGCGATTGCCATGACGAGCAGGGTTTCAGGGTGACACGGTTCCATGTTCTGAACTCGGTCATTGAATCGAGCAATATAATCCTTGACACTTTCGTCATGTTTTCGAGTTATGTTGGCAAGGGATTCTTTTGGGACTAAACAAACTTGGGCCCCGATAAAATGAGATCGGAAAGCTGACCTCAACTGTTGCCACTTCCAAATTGAGTGAGGGGATAAAGAGTGGTACCATTTTTGAGCTTGGGGTCCCAAGGTAAGAGAGAACATACGGCACCGAAGTGCATCCGAGGCTCCATGGAGATCCATCCACGAGGTGTACTGACCGAGGTGGGAGTCAGGATCCGACGTCCCATCGTAGAGTCCGATTTGAGGGACTTTGACTTTCCCGGGTACAGGTTCTGAGGTGAGCTCGGACGTTAAAGGAGAATCAGCTTCCAGATAAACTTGCGCTGAAGTGGACGCCCACCGAGGGGGCTCTTCCCGTGTTCTTTGCCGACTTTCCAATTAGGCTATTCTTCGTCGTAGGGCTTCTAGATCAGATGATTCTTGTCGGGCTGATTGGTTTCTTTCTATTTGTTGGCAAAGATCCGTTCATGCCGGATTAGAATGGGCTCGAGGTTGTGTTGGCGGCGGAGAACGCCGAGGTTGCCCAGAGTGGCTTTAGGCAATTTTCTCGCGGGGAATCACCAAAGGGGTACGTGTAACTTCTGTTTGGTGAGGGGTTCTCGCCCTATGCGGTTGAGACGTATGACTTCGTGGTTGAGAGGTTTCATGTGAGGTGGTTCCATCGTCGCCTTGTCGCGCCGGTTGGTTTTGCGGATTTGTTGGGGTCATAGGAATGACGGATTGTCCAGGAATCGTCGTCGACATCCCAAGTGCAGTTTGAGCCATTAAGGTTGCGAACCCGCGAGAAAATTCTGGGTTTTGGAACAGGGCAGTATAATCAGGCACGTTGGCTACTGTCGTTCGGTGTCCGGCGGATTGAGCGGCGCTCCGACTGTGGCCGTCTCGCGAGGTATGACCACGATGGTCTGAATGTGACATGAGTATCGCAATCGAAGATTAACCTCAAATATCGTATGAGGCCCTTTCTCTAGCGTCTAACTGTTGTTATGTGATTGTTAACAACGATTAGATGTTGGATTAATTGATTATTTTAAGGAGTTTGGGCGTAAAACATGTATTAAAAACGCAAGCAATGGCCTCGGTCCGAGGTGAACCGAGGTGAAAGGTGTTGGGCTCTTTTTATATATATTGGATATTCAAATAGTGATCCTTGTACAAGTATTTAGATCTTCTATTTATAGTAGCTTTTTTTGGCCCGCATGTCGAGGCGTACGGTTGCTTTTGTATAAAGTGGCTTTTTGGAGGGACGGCCATGCGAGCAGGAGCCACACGAATGATGAGCTTTCTTGAGGTGTTAGGAGACGTTGCATATGTGCCTTGTCACCTGCTACGGGTTTTGTGACCTCGGTTTGTAATGGTCTCGGTATTCACAAAACAGGTCGGTTTTATTCACTTCGGTCAGGGTTCGGTTCGCGTGGCATAAACCGGAGTGATTAGAGTTTAAGTCATTGTCGATAGTGACTCTTCTAACACGTGATTCCAGACGATTGATCCCAAATTACCGGATCGGATGATAACAGTATTTATTCCCGATTTTATGCCTGTTCAGATTTTGAATTTCTTCATGAACAACCACTACATTATCAAGCAAGCTCTTACTAGGTAGGAAAGCAGTTTGATTTTCAGAGATGCAGGAGTTAAGGCAATGTTTGAGTCTATAAGATAAAATCTTAGAGATAATTTTGTAATGGATACTACACAAGCTTATGGGTCCATAGTTAGAAATAGAGGTGGAATTTTAGTATTTGGGAATTAAGGTGATGGCTGTGTGGTTCCAGCTCTTTAGGATTTGGCTAGATTCAAAAAAACTTTGAATAGCTATGCAGAGATCAAATTTAACAACCTGCCACAATTTTGGTAGAAAAGAGGGGACATACCATCTAGGCCAGGGGCCTTATTGGGGTTCATGATGTAATGTACTCTCTTGATCTCATCCTCTCCTACCTAGGGCAACTGAGATAGATTGGTGGAATTATTGATGGAGGTGTAAAGGCAGTCAAGAAGTCCTTCAGGTTCCCAGGTGCCTTCAGTCAAAACAGTTGGCTATAGAAATAAGAGATGCATGCCTCAATGTATTCTATAGATTTACAAATATAGTTGTCTTCTCTAACAAGCCTGGTAATCTGATTTTTTTCCTTCTTTGAAGGGTATAAGTAAGGAAGAAATGAGTATTCTTATCCCTAGACATGTGCCATTTTATTCTGGATTTTTGTTGCCAGAAAACTTCTTCTTCTTTATGAGCTTTATCCAATTGGAATTTCAAACTATGCCATTTGTGCCAGTCTCTATCATCACCCTAGGATCTAATGATGTCCAGCTCTTTAGTGAAGTCAGAAATATTCTTGGAGTTTTCAGTTTTGATGTTTCTGCTCCACTTCAGAAGAGAGATTCTGGTATCTTTGATTTTGCTTTGGACTTGAAACATTAGGGTACCAGAGTGTTGAGTATTCCAAACTTGAGATACAACATCTTGAATTCCTTTTTTTTCCAAGCAACATTCTGTCAAAGTGAATCTGTTTTTTGGATTGAGGAGGTTATGATGAATCAGAGAGGAGAGCTTCTGCAGATGTTAGTAGAGGATGTGAGTGGATGTTGTGAGGGCCAGCCAAAACAGGTGAAGAAATGGTGTAATTTCTCTTCTACAAAGTGGGAGCCCATTTTGTTGTTACCCTATGTGAAACAGTGACTTATCATGGAGATCTCAAGCAGGTTCATCTGAGCTATGGAGTTCCTGAATCCGCAAAAGCTAGTTTCAGGTCTCTCTCTGCCTCCATTCTTTTCTTCTCTATTGCAAATATCATTCCAGTCTCCATTGATGATCCATGAGTCTCCCCAAATAACTCTAGCATTGAGAAGATAATCTCTTTGTTGTTCTCTTTCACTGACAATAGCACTCATGTAGACAAAAATGGCCCAAGGCCTAGTTGATGATGAGAAATGCTGAAATTGAACTTCTATGAAAAAATAAAGAGAGATAACTTGGATGATTTCAGTATCCTTTCTCCAAAGTAAAAGGAGACCCCCACTCTGGCCAATGGGTCAATGGCCAGGCAGTGACCTACAAAACCTAATTTCTTACAAACTGTATTTACAAAAGCTAAAGATTTTATAGTTTCTGAAAGAAAGGTTATCCATGGGTGGTGGAGTTTAATTGATTCCTTTAGTTGGAGAACTTTAGAGGGCCCTCCCAGTCCTTTACAATTCCACACCATGACCCCCATTTATCAGTTGGGAGCCATTACAGGTTGGCTGCCTTCACCTTATCAGAAGAATTTTTGTGTTTTTAGGGACTGGGATATGGGTCTCAGAGGTATCAGTTGCTTGGGATGCAGAGAGATCTACATCAGATTGTAGTCTACCTCTTTTTTTGTTTGTAAGAAGGGGTATGGGTATTGGTACCAATGTTCTGGGATGTGGGAGATAGTGTATTTTTTGGTTTTCTAGTCTATTTTCTTGTAGGCTTTTGTTTTGTGCTTATTTTAATGATAGGGGCAAGGATATCTATGTTTATGGTTGAGGCCACAGGTATGAGTGTTTCTATACATTCTGGTTTATGGTTGGCCATTATTTTGGCAGGGGAGTTATGCATTGGTTCATCCATAGATGATGGTGAAGGAACATGTAGGTTGCTGTTAAGTTTTGATATGGTATGCAGGTAATTGGGATCAATAAGAGACAAATTTGTGTCTTAGCCAGAGGGGCTGGAAGGAGCAGATAGTGATGGATGGGAATTGTTGGGAAGGTCTGAATTTATAGCTTTGTCAGTTTGGGTGTGAATGGAGAAAGATGAAGGAAAGTGTGTGGATGTACCTGAGAATGGTGAATGGCATTTGGCTTTGTAGATCGCATGAGATTCTGGAGCATTGATCCATTTTCCGAATTGACCCTCTTTATGGTTTTCTTGTTCTATATCTGCTGCTCTCTTGGAAAATGATCTATCTGAATGGCCAATCATTCCACAGTAAAAGCATAAATTTAGGAGTTTTTCATATTTGAAGATAACCCTTTAGACCTTATTCCCTAGCTGGACATTTGCACATTTGAGTAGCGGTTCTTTGAGATCGATAGTGTCCAAGATTTTGATGCATCTACCTTTTCTGCAACTAGAATTGCAGATAACCGCATCTTTAGTCTTTTTGAATGCTTTGCCAATTTTTAGACCTATCTTAGTGCTTAGCAAATTTAGGGGTAAGCCATATAATTGAACCCACATGTCCATCTCTAAAAAGCATTCATATTCAAAATGGATGTTCTCATGCATTTCTTTAAAACAAGATACTGATTTTCAAACGACCAATCTTTCCCTCCTGCGACCTTTCCTACGGGGCTTGGCTTTCATGTGTAGGAGAGGAGGAGTACGCGAATTAGCATTCCTATTCCTAACCGGACTAAGCCGATATAGCAAATCGTCGGTGAAACCCTTACTTTTTAGATGATACCGCCAAGACGATTTTTTCCAGGGAATCCCCAATGAAAAATAAACACTTTTCCTTCCCTCGTTATGTATCTTGATTAATTGGATCGGTTCTTTGTGGATTCCTGTAAGAATCTTTAGTCGACGTGTCTCCGAATATTCTTTGACCATTTCGCGTCTTCCCGGATTGAGAAAGAGAGCAAATGGCCTGCAAAATCGATCTACCAAAACCACGATCATGAACAAATGCATAAATATACTCTGATAAAATCAGAAAAGTTTGAGAATATGGGCCGACGAAAATGAATTGGAAGAACTTGTGTTGCAATTCCTGGACGACCGTTTGGTTTCCAATTTTCCATATTTGCATCATGGTTTTTCGGAGGCCGTAGTGGTGAGATTTTCTGTCACCGATAAATTTTCCGAACAGGTTGCGGTCGCATTCTTCTGCGCTTGATGCTATATCCCCGTCTTGAAGAGCTATTATCTTTTTTTCCTTATGGCACAAATTTCAATCTTTGAGTTTTTGTTCCAGGTTTTCCATGACTGAAATCCGAGGAGAAAAATATCTATGTAGGAGAGATGGAGATAGAGAGACTTTATAGAGCTTTCCCGCTAAAACCTAGCAAAGAAAGGGGAAACAAAACGACACAGCATACAACAGCAAACTAACCTTAGAAACTGAAATTGGGGATAAATGAAGGTATTTAAAAAAAGAGGATTCATCAATAAATACATAGATTAGGGGAAATAGGATAATACCAAAGCTTAAAGATGGATATGACGATCTATGCCTTCAACGAAGGAATTTCGGCTCTCACTCGAGAGAAAAAGGTCCTCACTCGAGAGAATATTTTCCAACCTTCAAATTTCAGTGTGAATATGTAAAAATATGCTCCCGCTAAGTCCTGCATAATTTTCAATGGCGTAATTTTTTTTTGGAAAAAAAATGCTCTCACCTCTCTCTACATTTCTCTCTCTAATCTTGCTCTCAATTTTTCCTTTGTCTTCTCCGATCAACCCTCTCGCCTAGCCGCCCCTCGGACGCCATATGGCGGCTCCCCCGGCCATCGGGCCACTTCCTTTTAGCCTTTCTCCCCTGCGTACATGTCTCCTTCTCCTCCCCAATGCTTCATTTGGCTCCGTCCCCCGGCGTGCCGACAACCCAGATTCTGGACAGCCCCTCGTATCCGGAGCTCGATGTTGTTTTCTTCCTAACGGCTTTCAAACAAGCTCTCTTGGCATTCTTGGAGGAAAGCTTTCCAAGTGGCAGTACCACTGTCGTGGCCTCCTCCTCAGCCATTCTTTCTGGTTTCCCACTGCCGGTATTTGCTCTGTCAGAGCTTTGCAGGAAATAAGCATCTCAGTCGGGCCCTCGTTCTCACCCGTCTTTTTGGATCATGTGCCTCTTCTTCTAGCTGCCAGTCTCTCGGACTCTCAACTTCCGGTCGTAGGAGTTTTCAGTTGGGCCCCTTGTCTAATAGCTCATGAACTCCTCTGTTTGTTACTTGTTGCTAAGTATGGAGTCGGTTCTCGTAGATGGTGCAAGGGAGTCTTGTCTGGTTAGGTTTGGTTTTCAACCGCCCGTGTTTTGGCCAGACTTACTCATCCCGCTGGATTCTAGTTTGAATCTCACCTTGACCAACCAACTGACTTCGGATGGCAGCGCCCTAGTGAAGCCGAGAAACCCTAAGCTCCTCAGCCGCGTGGTCCCTCTGAGCTACAAAATGCTTTGGTTATCTGTGACCCGTGCGAAGAGTACGGAGTGGTTCGTCTATCTAAATCCATCTCTACCCCTTCTCTTCTTTCTGGGTTGTCTGACTTAAATCTTTTTGGGCCACCCCCTAGGCCCAATTTTGCCCTTTATCTTGGCATATCCTACACCACAAGCAAACACACCCATCCCACTACCCTCAAGCCTACCTCACATCCATCAACGTAGCCGAAACACTCCCCACATATTCAGCCCACACTCACACTAGCCACCCTATTCCTATGCACTCTGCTATTTCCCCGACCACCAACCTAGCCTCTTTCTCAACCGAAACCGTCAAATTACGTCAGGATTGCTTGGTCGCTGCCCCATCCCTCCGGCGGGCCCCTAGATATTTTAAGAGTAACACGACCAAGTACATAACTACATATTTTAAGCACCAAAAGTTGATGAAACCAAGACCAATAATACTTAGCATGCATCCTGCAATCCTTAGTTGAAGGAACTGTCCATATCTGGTTCATCCTTCAGAACCCTATCACACCCCCGATCTGATGAAATAGGATGAATTGAGACAGTATTGTGTAAATACGTAATTATCTTGAATATATTAACCAGTTCTTTATTTTTCGATAGCCTCGAAGGGACAAAATAAAGATCTTGTTCTTTCTGCAACAATTTCTGATCTCTAGTGGACCTCTCAGTAGATAAGGCATAAATAAATAAATAAATTCGATAAATATAATAATCTGATAAATTCTATAAATCGAATGGGGCGCTACAGTCTACCCACCTTAAATGAAATTCCGTCATCGGAATTCGAAAAAAAAAAAACACTAGAAAGCAAGAGAGTACAAAAAACATCAAAATATGAAGCTCGGGTACTCTCTTCGAATCCTGGTCTCCCTCTCCCAAGTCGCCTCGGCCTCGACTTGACTACCCCCGCTAGACTTTGACGAGTTTACCGAAATGGAACAGTACAACATTCTGCAATCAGGTATAACTTGTAACATATATGTCATATAAGCATGATTTCAGATTAATAGGAAACCTAAGACATGCGGCTACAATTCTCATTTAGATCACACAAGCTTACAAGGTCATTCGATCACATATTTTTCAGCAAACATTTAAATCATGGTCGCAGTTCAAAACAAGAAATAATCAACTTACAGAGTTTCACAAAATTGAGGATATTATAAGGTACAGGCACCCAAATAACATAATTCAAGACTCATATTAAACCTACGACATACATTTACAATTTTCAAGAAGAACTCAGAAGCAAATAACGAAATTATAACAGGTCATATATTGACAAACATTATGAACCTAGTTGCAGTCTGAGAACCCTAAACATGTTGGTGCACAGCTTCAGTAAAACGAACATAACTCATTCTATCATATACGGTGTCATAAAAAATAGACCACTAAGTTTCCATTTTAATCAAAATTGGTACAATAACCAATATAGTTTACTAAAAATGACCACAAAAAATGATCACTTTTAGTACACTATGTTGGTTATTGTACGAATTTTAATTAAAATAGCAATTTAGTTGACCATTCTTGGTGACGCCCTATATGTTGAACCTTTTTCAGAAAATGGCCAACATATCAGACCATTTTCCAAATTTTGCTCGTAAAATATGTGAAAACCTGTTGCATAATAATAAAATATGTTGCTATGAATTTGGATATGCAATAACTATATATGCGAAATAAATTCGCATAACAAAAATGATGCGCTGGATTTGGATATGCAATTAATAAATATGCGAATATGTTTTGTATTGTTAACTATGCGTCTGTTCAGGATATGCGTTAATATATATGACAAAATCTTGGATATTTTTTAATTATACGACTTATTTGGATAGATGATTTTTATATCGCATATGGTTTCGTAAATTTTGGGGTAAAAAAGGTTTTTTCATGAGATCGTATGTATAAGAAAGACCATGTACATATTATAATATTGCAACATAATGTCTATGTTCTTTCTACTTCTCATTTTTCTCCACTAAAAACTCACGAGTTTGTGAAATGAAATATCCCAACTTTGTGCTAAGTTTTGGTGGAGCTCAGGAGATCAACAGAAATCTGGGATTCATTGGAAGGAATGGGCTAAGATGACAACCCCTAAACACTGGGGTGGTCTAGGCTTCCAAGATATAAATTTGTTCAATGATGCCTTGATTGTGAAGCATATATGGAGAATAGCTTCTAAGCCTAACCTGCTTGTGGCTAAAATTCTTAAGCAGAGATATTTTCCCAAATGTAGTTTATTTGAGGCAAAAGGAACTCCCAGCTCCTCATGGATGTGGAATAGTAGGATGAAGGTACTGCAATCTTACCACCAGTATTTTAGAAGGGAGGTAGCTGATGGCAAGAGTACCAGAATATGGTCTGACCCATGGATTCCACGCTTAAATACAGGAGTGCCAACAAGAACTCAGTGGGCTAATTCTCTGATTTGGGTGGCAGATTTGCTGAGACCAGGTGGCAGGAGCTGGAATTCTGATATGGTGCTGGAAATTTTTGGTAAAACTGAAGGACATACAATTTTGCAGATTACAACTCTGAACCCAGGGAAGAGGGATAAGTGGTGTTTGATAGGAAAAGGTCAAGGGCAGTTTTCAGTGTCTAATGCTTATTCTCAGTTAATGATTAACAAGTTGTTGAACTTTGACAGGACTGAAAGTAGTGAGGTTGCTAAAACAGAAAAAGTGGCTAGAGAAAGGTGTTGGAAGTTGAATGTTAAAGGCAAAATTAAACACCTGCTGTGGAAATGATTTTTTTGAATCTTTTTCTACATGTGTTGACTTAGCCAGAAGGGGGCTTACTCTAGATAACATATGCCAAGGTTGTGGGGAGGCTCTTGAGACATCTGAACACATCTTTTTCCAGTGCAGCAGAGCCAAATTGATATGGAAGCTTGCTCCTGTGGACTGGGGAGAATCTATGAAGGATGCCCAGAGTTTTAAAGATTGGTGGCGGTGGATTTCTTCCATGAAAAAGTCTGAGGTTGCTGAGCAAAGAATCCAGTTGTCCACCTACTTGTTGTGGTGGATCTGGAAAACAAGAAATTTATGTATCTTTCAGCATACTTGGAGGAATGAAGCAAAAGTTGTTAGGGTGGCTAGTGCTGAGTGGCAAGAATTCTCTTCTATCAACTTCAGAAGACACAGAGCTTAAAGATTGGTGACTGCTGGGTCTAGGTCTATTTGGGTCAGTGGACTTAACATTTATGATTCTTATGTTTTTGTTTTATTTTTGCTTTTGATTGTAAGTTTTAGACTGATTTGTGTTTTCTGGTGCTAGTTTGTTCTTTAAGTTGGGTATAGTGTCTTTGTTGAGTTGCTGGTTCCAGTTACTGTGTAACTGCCTTTAGCTCAGGATTAGTTGTTGGTGTTGCTCTTATTGTGTCTTTAGACCATACTTAGGGTATGATTCTCGTTGTAGTCAGTTGTGGTATGGAGCTCGTCAACTTTCCGGTTGTAAACTCTATTTCGATTGTTGTTTTA
>CACSLK010027842.1:4665200-4684234 GCA_902706635.1 Striga hermonthica
TGGAATTCCAAGTATGGATACGTTGGTCGAAAAGGGGGTTCGCGGGAGGAGCTGAGTCCGCATCTTTCGAGACATCCCTGACCCAAGGGACGGAAGGCCAAGGTAAAGGAACGTCGGGTTGAACGAAAATGAAATTATTGCTCCACTTGGGAAGGTTAGAGGGGATGTCGTTAATGAAGTGCGCGCCGTTGTAGCTTTTCAGATAGAGACCTCGACCCAATTTAGAGGGGCAGTAACAATAATGGAAGAAGTCTAGGTCGAATCGACCTAGACGGACATGACAGAGGATGATGAAGGTGTTGATAAAACGAATGGCGTTAGGAGGGAGTTGATGCAAGGGAAGCGAGAACCACTCGCAGATACGGACTACGTCACGGTTCAAAGGAAAACGCAACCCGAGCTTAAACTGAACTTCAAAGAAGGGGTAGCAGTCTCGGGGAGGTTGATCATATCGATCAGAAGAGGAAGGTCTAATGAACGTCCAACCAAGAGGTTGGCCGATTTTATCAGGTTTAAACCAAGAATGAGAAAAGGTAGTAGAAGATGAGTTCTTGGAAGGTTTCTTGGTCGAAGAATGTTTAGGGGGAGAATTAGAAGGGAAAGGAGCAGTAGGTTGGGAAGAAACGACCTCGTCCTCCTCAGGCTCATCCATCGAGCCAAAAGCAGGGCGGCGGCGACGGAGAGGGATATTATCCATGGAATCCTCTGAATTGGGGGAAGCAACACGAGCTGTGAAGACACGGGTAGGGAGAGTATCACCAGGGCGAAGAACCGAAAGAGGAACGGCTTCAAGTGCAGACGGCAATATTTCGACTGAATCAGAGGAAGTGGTCGAAGTAGCAGGATCTGAAAACAAAAGAAGAAAGAAAACAATATCAAAAAAGAGGAAAAGGGCAGGCAGAGAAGATTTTAGAAATTAGGGTTCCACGAGAAAGGGGCTATTTTGAAGAAAGGGGACAGAGATTCCGAAAGGATTTCAAAGGGGAAGAGCTAAATCTACAGCGACCAACAAGCAAACACAAAATTCGACGCACAAATTCAAAATACTCAATCAGCAAACTTTGGATACCCAATTCGAAAAAAAAAGAGAGAAAAAATTTCTCAAAATACAAAAACCCAGACACAGGAAATGTAAAATAAAGAGAAAAACAACTTACTCATAATCACGGAGGAGAGAATCAGGGAAAAGCTTGAAGATTGCAGGAAAATTCGCCGACGGAAGCTAGGATTTTTGCAGAGAGAATTTTGAATACAAAGGAATTTGGGGAAGACGAAGGTGGAAAAAGTCTGAAATTTTGCTAAGTACGGGTTTTATACTTGGGAAAAATTAAAAGGGGAGGAAGGAAGACCGTCAGATTAAAGCTAGATCGTGCGGCGGGGATATTAAATGGCACGGTACTCCAAGCGGGCGCGTTAGGCGAGGGGGCATCATCATTAAAGCATCTGACACATACGGAAAGGTGGGACGCGTGGCAAAAAAGTAGGCGCGACAAGAAAGACGTGGGACAGATAACTTTAAGTCTGGAAATTAATGTTGAATTATTCAAAAGAATGGGCGGGAAACCTATCAGCTGGTCGATATCCGATGACAAGCCACCAGGAGGTCGATAAACATGAACTCACTCTTAGATCGAGTCATTCAGACTCGACCAGAGTGGGGGGGGACTAGATGATATAGGATATTATCTGTATAAAGACGAGCCGATTTGGTGAGCCGGTCGAGAAGAGCAGACCGGAAGCGAACCAAGCCGAAAGGCGGGAATCCACGTGATCGAGCGGCCTAAGGCTCGACCACACAAGCGATCAAACAATCCGAGGCTTGACTGCACAGGTGATCGAGCAGCCCGATGCTCGATCAGACTGGTCGAGCTACTCCTTAATCGATCAGACCAGTGATCGAGCAAGCTGAGTGATCGGGCAAGCTGATCAACATAGGCCCAGACGCGTGTATAGCAGACGCGCGTGAGGGTCTCTGACTGAGCTGCAGGAGAATATTTACCCCATGTGCCGGGTGGACACGTGTCGACAATGTATTGGGTGATAGCGATAACCACCTCTGACAACGCCCAAACGGCCTACGGCACCTCTGACATGTGCGCGGCGTGTCAGAGTACGGACGGGCAGCTTGGGCAGCACACGTATCCTTATCCGGGCAGCTATTAGGGCAGGTATCTCACCCCTATAAAAAGGGGATGAGCCTTTCTTCCTTAACACGTTCTATTCATTCTCTAAATTCCAGTATACTCATACACATACTGACTTAAGCATCGGAGGCTCTTCACCGGATCCAACCCCCGGTGTGAGAGTTATTTGCAGGTTCTCGGCGTTCTACCGGCAAGGACAAGAATCGATCTACTCCAAACCGGACCCGGACGCTTACACTTGCATTATATATATATATATATATATATATATATATATATAATATACATGTAAGAGAATATTGTGTAGTCAAAATTTGGATCTCAAATTTAAAAGTCAAATAAGTAAATATTCATAATTTATGAGTCAATATTAACTTGAACGTAAATGGAATATTCAATTATTTATATTTTAATAAATTACTCAACTACTTAAATTTTGTTGATTTGGATAGTTTATACAAAAAACAAATTAATTTAAATTAATGAAACAATATAAGTTTTATAATTATACTTATTATTCACAAAGATTTAAAGATATGATAAAATTTTCCCAAAAAATTTTATTTTATGAAATTACATTGTAGTCAAATCAATTTCCATTAAAATGACACATATTAAAATAATTATAATGTAATTTATTATCAATTATATGCACCGCACGGGTTGCGTACATCAAATATACATGTTTTATGTAATTTTACACAATTCAAATTTCATATAACATTTTCAATAGATTAATATAAATAATTTGTATTACATATTGATTCTATATTTTAAATTATAAATACTATATAACAAACATTTTAATTTATAAAAAGTAATAAATATTTTTTACCCGTGCATCGCACGAAATTTGTACTAGCATATTGAAAAAGATTGATGGTAGATTCATTTTTGGAAAGCTAAAATAATGAGTCAAATGTTTGACTTACCACTTATGGAAAACTAATTCAAAATTCTAAATTTGAGTTAGTTGGACACCACACGTGTATATAGTGCTAGGAATATTTGTACATGCTGCTTGATTTAATTGTACATACAACTTAGATAAATATTCAACCGAGTTTCCTATTTTATTAGCAAATAGTTTGGAAGGAATCTACTTTGAAAATTTAAATATATTTATGTTCTGTGTTTTGATTTGGATGAAATATGTCACTTGGAGATTTAATTCATGTTTTAAAATCTTATTTTGTATGAAGACATTATTTGAAAAATCTTATTTGTACTGAAATATTATTTATTTCGATACTCAATTTTGCTATTCAAGCTTGTTAATAAAAAGTTGCACTGAAATATGCTTTAAGAAAATTGTCCAAATTAATATCTACTTCAACTATATAATTAATATGTACAATACAAAAATATGATAAAATTCCAATTGAAAATTGTGAAAATTTGATATATGCAAGAGCATTCTTCAAACGCGAAAAATAGAAAAACTCATTTTTTTTTAATATTTACCGTAATTTTGATTTTAAGAAAATGATCAGTATTTATCTTACCAAATATTGAATATATATTCGAATCTAGAAACCAAAATATCATAATGTCCCCAATTATTAAGTGGTTTATTAAATAAATATTAACATAAAAATATAACCAATTTAATGTCATCTAAGAATCCCAATATTTGAAAATTTGGGATATGCAATAAATAACCGTATTTCAAACACGGAAATTCGTAACAAACATAATCATTATGGCAAAAGTAATGAAACTTTGAGTTTCATTCTCACATTGCAAAACCGAACACGGTTAAGTTTTCTCAACAATGAATTTGGACACTACATTGGTAACATTAAACATACCATTATATCTAAGGATTCTCACATAATACAATTCCCTTTTCACATGTAATGTTTATTACAACAAGAATATACCAAAAGATGCTAGAATATGAGAGGACGAAGCCTTTTGGATGTTTGCTTATGCTGCAAATGTGCACCCTGCACCATTCTAAAACCAAATTTGACAGTAGAGGGCACAAATGCATATTTTTGGGATATGTGGGTAGACAATAAAAGGTATCATTTATACAATATGTATAGTAAAGATTTATTTGTTGCAAGATATGTAGTTTTCTTAGAGGATAGTTTCCGTCTCTTGCCTCAGTTAGAAAAGGAAGAATGTCTGCGACCACATGCCATAGATCACACAGAAATGTCGATTGAAGAGGAATCTCTTAATGATGATACCAATTTACCTTTGGTGATGGACGATGCGGATAATTCGAGAAGAAGCACCAAAGTTAGAAGGCCACCAACATAGTAATCGAATTATGTTTATGATTAACTTTGATACTCCAACTATGATAGCAGACTGCACTCAACATTTTCTAGAAATTTTCTCTTGATGAAGAAACTGTATACTATATATGGACAAGTAAAGGCACATCCTGAATGGGTTGATGTAATGGAAATGGAGTTACAAGCGCTAAAACTCAACAGGGCAAGGGAGTTGATAGAACTTCCTAAGAGAAAGAAGGCAATAGGGTCAAAATGGGTTTACAAAATCTAAAAGAGGAGTGATGGTTCAGTGGAAAGGATCAAAGCACGATAAGGAGAGGTTTTTCTGTTGTCTATGTATCTTGCTCTAAACTTCAACTTACGAACATCTTCATCAAGATTTTGTCGGGGTCTCAAGCACGTGCACTACTGTCCAAGAGACGAGAATTGAAAGGGACATCGTTTCATGGAATCTTCTTTCCTCAATCAGGCTCTTTCACTATTTGAGCCTATAGTGATGAATTGATCATGTTGCTTGGATTCTGTTGTGTTTTGAAATTTTGTTATGTTTCTCTTGGTTTGAATTCATTTGTTTTTTTCTCTCTTCTAAAGTTGTAATGTGCCTTTATAGTTAGTGTTGCGCTTTTCTTATTGCCAACGACGTCATTTGTGGTGTGCGTGGCTTAGGTACTGAAACAATGTCGTTTCCTTTGCATGACCATATAATAAATGACCCTGCTGCTTGCGTTTTTGTGCATGAATTGAACAGTGAAATAAAGAAAATGGCAATTCTGGAAAATTTGTGCGCATTTCTATCGTGATTCCCTCGTAATTTCACAATCCAACACGTCTAATTACATATTATGGAAAAAGAAGGAACAAAATTTCTCGTATCGTCACGAAAGAAAGATAGTAAAGTGTCAGGATTAGTACAATGTCATAAGAAGTACCAGAACAATTTAAACATTTAATAAAAATGACATCAAAACATAATTTATTTCAATGAAATTATTTGTGTACTCTGGAATCGAAAACTCTATTTATTATACTTTTCATTCCAAATTTTTATTGTTGTTACATATGAATTAGGATTCAGCATACTTGAGATTGGTGCAACAAAGCCATCTCCTCTTACTATTTGAGAGTTTCATCATCAAATGCGGCTCTTGTTTGTTCAACGGCGCGGTCTCACCTCGAGGCGAGTCGTGTCGGGCGGCCGAGGCCCGTTTCTTCTCATTGCGGGCCCGGTCAAAAATCACTGAGTACTGCCCGGCTGCACCCGGGTTATTGACGTCCCAAGATCCGAACTTTGGCAATGCTACATTCTCCCTCTCCGACATTTTCTTAACACAGACAAACAAAAAAGATGAAAAGAAAAAAAAGGGAATGAGTTTGTTTGTTTATCTTCTTTCTCTACCACGAAACCTCATCTCCTTTTTTTTTTTTTAATCTCTTCTATTTTATGCATGTTTTTATACATGCGTGCTTTACGTGTACAATATCTAAACATAGTAATGCAACGCCTAATCTTTATGGAGACAATTTGTCGGGAGGATGAGGCTCACAAAATTTACAAATGTTATATAAAAATAGGGTTGTTACAAAATTTGTCAAGGCTAGGTTAAACTTGATTAGAAACATCCCACTTAAAGTATAGATGAGTTTGATTTAGTTTTAGTCCAATTCCAACAATTTCCTACAAATGTGCCCATAATGCTAATTAGTTTTACCCTTCTTTACTTATGTAGTAAGTTTACTTGGAGTGAATACCTGGTACGAGAATGGATAATGGTTGGCGCAATTTATAACTATGCGTTTTGTCAGAAACTCTATGAAGCCATCAGATGGCTCGTTTATGGAGCCATTCATAACTATATGTAGTAAGTAAGTTCACTTGGAGTGAATACCTGATTACAAACCGTCCGCTTTGTAATCAACCTTCACATTTTTAAATGAGAAAATAGTTATTTTCATCCGTTCTAAAAAATAATAAGTTTTATCACACCAACAAATATTAAATTACCTTTTTCACCTTACAAAGTGAAAAACACATTATGTGATATACTATGCAACGTACAGACATAAATAATTCATAAAGTGAGAAAAGCTATGCGAGAGATAGACGAACATAATTAATAAAGTGTGAAAGAATTATGTGAAAAACTATGCGGACTTCCAATCCCTATTATCACAAGTCTGTCTGATGGTTGTGGATAAAGAGACCTAGAAGCAGACAGACGAAGGTAATTGATAAATTGCGAAATAGTTATGCGATAAACTCTGCGACAAACATGCGAACATAAATGATAAAGTATGAAACAATTATGCGGTAGATTATGTGACAAACATGCGAAGATAATTGATTGAATAGTCTAGGCGACAAACAAAAGAAGATAATTGATAAAGTGTAAAATATTTTTGCGAAAAGCGATGCCACAGACAGACGAAGATAAATGATAAAGTGGAATATAGTTATGCAATAAGCTATGATACCAATAGACTGAGATAATTGATGCAAACAATTAAGCGACAACCATGCAAAGATAATTGATAAAATTCACAAACAACATCAAATTGATAGTTTTCAAACCATGTTCAAACCAAAACTATATCAAAAACATCAGTTCGAAACCAATCACAAGCTTGAAAACATTCAGGTTTAAGTGGAAGCAACATCAACATAAACATATAAAATGGCACCACTCATTCGTCGTCCTTTGCCTCGCCACCAACTCAATCTGAAAAGGGGGACTAAAGAGGATGAGAAATCCACTAGCCCACCATTGGAATTATCGTACAATCTATCAAGTATAATAACAGATAATAAAATCGCAACATGAACATGAATCAATATCACAACTATCACATCTTCTATCACTTATAACATATTCATGTGTACACACATAAAAAGCCATCGAAGGTCAAAACCACACACAATAATGGAAGCATATGTCGATGGTCAAAACCACACACAGTGACACGACTTATCATTAGGCGAACAGGAGACTGCCTTTCATTAGGCACCTTCGAAGGTCGAAACCGCACACGACAACATGGATACCTTATCAATGGTCAAAACCAGACACAACTACAGGTTACACGGTTCACATACATACATTGATTATAAGATCTAAAGATTATAAAATATAGATGTACAGTAAAGTTTATCAACACCCACCTGGTCCGACATTAACAATTGTGAAAAATCTCACGGTAGGTTCGATGGCTCGACTACTCGAAACATAAAATTAATTGAGATAATTCACATCAATAAATTATCTCCGTACTCAGAAAATTGTTGAATTTCTCACTTAATCAAAAATTAATAATTAAGGAGTATAAAATTTGTAGTGGAATTTGGAACTCTCGATCAAGGCCCGACAAAAGGTTCATAAGGCTAAAATTCGATTCGACATGAAAATAGTTCAACGGCTCAGGGTTGTTGCGATGTCACCCAAAAGGTGGCACGCCCGCTGGCGCTGCTTACGCAGGGCGCTGGTGATGAAGATCGAGTGTCCCGATTGCCTATAAGAGCTAGCCCGCGCCTTGAATCGCCGATAGGTGTTCTTCGAGGCACAACAACGCCTCTTGGAATGAATAAAATTGCAATAGAATTTTGGTGGAAAACTAAAGCAAAGTGGAAGAACAAAAGTTCAGATTTCTATTCATAAAATGGATGATCTAAAATAACATGGGGAATGGTCTTTATATAGGCACCAATTATATGTAGTCCTAATCTACCTAGGGAACTAATAAAGCAATAAAATACTAAGTAACTTAATTAAGCTAGAAATCATAAAGAAATAAGGGAACAAAATAACTTGTCTTGCAATCCAAGTAATCCTCTCTCCCTCTCTCGCGCACCGCCTCTCTCGGACAGCCATTCGCGCGCCGCCCTCGGCCCTTGCCCTAGTCCTTAAGGACTAGGGCACCGCCTTCCCGTGCGCGTGTACGCCCTCCTGGCATGCCACGCATGACAACGCCTGCTGCGCCGCCTCCGCGCGCGTGGCTGCCCGCCAGACCGCATTCCTCAAGGACTGCGGCTTCACAGCCCGCGCGTCCTTCTCCACCAGCGTGTCGCGCACGCCTTCACCCTCGGCTCCGCTCGCGTGCGCGTGTTCTCCCGCAACACCCCGGTTGCCGCACTCCTCGAGGCATAGGGCTTTAAGTCCCGCGCGTGTTACCCTGCAGCGCGCATCTCCCGCGCTCGCGCCCGCTGCGCCTGTCGCCTACGCATGCTGCGCGCCCTAGCCTATGACACCGCGCTCGCCCGTCTCGCATGCTAGTCGTGCGCAGTCGTCCTTGGCCGTTTATCGGCTACTCTCGCGCCCCGTGCGTGCCTCCTGCTCCAGGACGTGCGTCTCGCTTGCGGCTCGTGCCATTCTTTTGCGTGCGTGATAGGCACGACTTGCGGCATTCTTGAGCTGCCTAGCCACTTCCGTATTATTCTCGTTCCCTTCAAGCGATTCCTTGTCCTCAAGGATGAAACTTGGGAACTGATCGCGTATCTCATCAAGGTCTTCCTACGTGGCTTCTTCAGGCGGTAGCTCTTCCCCATCAACTAGTACCTCCCAGCGGTAGCGCCCTGCTTTCTTTACCTTGCGATACTCGATCGCTTGTTTTGGGCGCACAATGATCCTTCCATCAGTCGCGGTTGCGGGTAACTCTTCACAATATTTATGCGCTTCCCCTAGGCTTCTCTTGAGCTGCGAGACATGAATAACTGGATGGATTTGCGAACTCTCCGGTAGCTCTAGGCGATAAGTTACTTGGCCAATGCGCTTCAGAATCTGATAGGGCCCATAGTAGCGGACGCCTAGCTTGGTTGCCGCCCTCCGTGCTGTCGTGCGCTGCCTAAATGGTCGCAGCTTCAAAGAGACATACTCTCCTGGTGTAAAGTTTTCTTCACGCCTTTTTCCATCTGCGAAGGCTTTGGTCTGGTTAATCGAGCCTTCGAGATTCTTCTTCAGTTCCCGCAACATCAAATCTCGTTCCTCCAGCTCTCGACCAACCTCATCATTGACTGTACTTCCTTCCGAATAGTTAATCAACGTTGGAGGTTTGCGCCCATATACCAACTCGAATGGCATCATCTTAGTTAACTCGTGATAGGTGGTGTTGTACCAATACTCAGCCCAGGGCAGAAAGTTTTCCCACTTCTTCGGAAATTGATGGACGTAACACCTTAAGTACTGTTCAAGAGTTCGATTAGTTACCTCGGTGTTCCCATCCGTTTGTGGGTGGTAGGCTGAGCTCATCGATAACTTAGTCCCTTGTAGCTTGAAAAATTCTGACCAAAAGCTGCTCATAAAGATCCAGTCTCGATCAGAAACAATGGAGCGTGGTGCCCCATGCAGCTTCATCACATACTCCACGAATAACCTGGCAATTGACTTTGCTGTGTAAGGATGGGTGATGGGTATGAAATTGGCATACTTCGTAAGTCGATCCACTACGACCATAACACCGTTGAACCCATTAGAACTTGGCAACCCTTCGATGAAATCCATCATAATATCCTCCCAAACTGCGTCGGGTACCGGTAGAGACTGTAACAGCCCACTTGGTCGTCGCGAATCAGCCTTAGTGCGCTGACAGTCGTCGCACCTCGCGATGTAGTCTCGAACCGTGCCTTGTTGTCCAGGCCAAAAGACGGTATTGGCTATCCTCATCCATGTGCGGTAGATACCTGAGTGACCTCCAATTTTAGAATCGTGGAAGTGCTCTATGATCTTCTCGCGTAGCTGTTCACTGTCGGGAACAAAGACTCTGCCTCAGTGTAGGAGTAAGTCGTTGTGTAGCCTGTAATCAACAGCAGTAGCCTCTTCTGCTATAATCCTTCGGCGCAACTCTTGACAGTAAGTATCATTTTCTTGCCTCACCCCAAATTGCCCAGGTCGGTCCTGTGATGGCGTTGAGCTCTGCTACATCCTTTCGCCGGGAAAGTGCGTCGGCCACAACATTCTGTCGACCCAGCCGGTAGACTATTACGAAGTCGAATCCCATGAGTTTCGATACAAACTTTTGCTGCTCGGATGTCACAATCCTCTGCTCAAGTAGATGCTTGAGTGGTTGCTGGTCGGTCACAATCCGAAAACGTCGCCCCAGCAGATAGGGCCTCCAGTATCTCACAACTTCGACAACTGCTAGCATCTCCTTGACATACACAAATAAACTCAATCGAGTCGTGCCTAGCGCCTTACTAGGATAGGCTAAGGGTCGCCCTTCCTGTACTAACACGGCTCCAATCCCAATATCACTCGCATCCGTGTGCACCTCAAACAAGACATCAAACCTTGGCATAGCGAGTACTGGCGTGGTAGTCATAGCACCCTTCAGCTTCTCAAATGCCTCTTGGCTAGCTTTGGTCCATGTGAACCCTCCCTTCTTGGTCATCTCTGTAAGTGGCTTGGCAATGGTTCCATAATCCTTCACAAACTTCCGGTAATAGCCCGTGAGCCCTAGGAATCCTCGGAGTTGCGTGAGACTCGTTGGCTTGGGCCAGTCGACCATAGCCTCTATCTTTCGTGGGTCAACCGTCACGCCATTATGAGATATAAAATGGCCTAGGTACTCGGCCATCTCCTGCACGAATGAGCACTTGGACGACTTGATGTGAAATGTGTTAACCTCCAAGACTTCAAGCACCACTCTCAAATGCTCCAAATGTTCAGCCTATGACTTCGAATATACCAATATATCATCAAAGAAGACTAGAACAAATTTACGTAGATGCTCCTTGAAGATGGAATTCATAGCGAACTAGAAAGGGGATGGGGCGTTGCACAGCCCGGGTGGCATCACCAAATACTCATAGTGCCCTTGATGCGTACGAAAAGCTATCTTCGGTATGTCGGCCTTGTGGAGTCGAATCTGATGATAACAAGCTCTCAGATTGAGCTTCGAGAAGTAACGTGATCCAACCAACTCATCGAGCATGTCGTTGACACTAGGAATAGGAAATCGATCCTTGATGGTCGCGACATTCAGAGCTCGGTAGTCAGTAGAAATTCTCCATGTGCCATCTTTCTTTTCAGCTAACAGTACTGGTGAAGAAAACGGACTCGTGCTATGATGAATTAACCCAGACTCTAGCATCTCAGCTACTTTCCTTTCAATCTCAGTTTTTTGGAAGTGAGCGTACCTATAGGGATGGACATGCACTGCGTGCTTTTCGTTGACCAGTGGTATTTGGTGGTCGAACTCCCGATGAGGTGGTAGTCCTTTAGGTTCGCCTAGCACTCCTTCAAATTCCTCGAGAAGCTCGCGCACATCTCCTTGCTGTTGCTCGACCTCTTCCATGCGCGTATCCTTACTTTCGACCATTACTGCGTATATTTGGCCGCCACTTCGCCAATCTCTTTTAATACTCTTCAATCCAACTTCTTTAGTACCTTTCTTAGTGCTCGTGCTCAGAGTGACTTGTTGACCTCTAGATTTGAACTCCATAACTCCAGTTCGGTAGTCGGTGGTCACCTTGCCTAATCCCTCGAGCCATTGTACTCCTAGAACGACGTCAGGTCTGACTAGGGATAAAGCATAGAGATCAGCCTTTACCGTAACTCCTTGGAACTTGATCGGCAACTTTCGAAAAGACTCAGTGCATTGCAGCCTCTCACCATTAGCTACTCGAACTTCAAAGGGCTCAATCTTCGTGGTTGGCAAATTCAGCTTCTGGGACAAGTCAGCATTAATGAAGTTGTGTGACGACCCGTTGTCACGAGCACAATCACCCTCCGATCCTTGACACAAGCTGGTAATCGCATCGTCCTAGGCCCTCTAATCCCTGCCATTGCGTGCATCGAAATTTCAGCCTCCTCTTCGAGCACTTCTCTCTCGTCCTCTTGATGTGGTCCCTCCTCGACCTCAGATTCCTCTTCATCAGAATTAGCAACTTCTATCACAAAAGCCTACTTACATTGATGGCTTGGTGTAAACTTTTCTTCACATTTGAAATAGAGGACCTTGTCACGTCGGCGCTTGACTTCCTCGGGGGACAGTCGCCTGACTACTGGCCTTGCCGGCCAAGAACTGAAGGTTGGTCGCGCGTTTGTCGTCGATTGGCTTAGGCCTGTGCGCCGTGAGTCCATGAAGCGGCCATCCGCCCGTCCCCTTCGCGTGATTGCTAGATGATACTCGCATCGTCGGGCTACTTCCATGGCAGCGTGCATCGTGTCTGGCCGCTCGAGACGAACTTCTGCGGTTAGATCAAACTTTAGTCCGCCTATGAAAGCTCCTACCAACGCATCCTCGTGCCAATCCCTCACGCGGCATGCTAGACGTTCGAACTCTTTGATGTACTTGTGCAAGCTGCCTGTCTGTCGTATACGCGTGAGAGCCTCGTTGTAGTTATGGTAATCGGATGTGTCAAAACGTGTGAGCAACTCCCTTTCAAAGTCGTCCCATGTGATGGCCTGCTGTCGCTTGCGGTAGATTCTCGTGAGCCATTGCCACCATACATTGGCATCACCATCAAGATAATAGGCTGCGTACCTTACACGATCTGGGCCATCCATGTCGTCGAGCTCGAAATATTGCATTGCCCGATTGAGCCATGCGTCTCGATCACTGCCCGTGAAGGTGGATAACGTGATGCGGGGCTTGTCGACCTTCGGACGCTCGTGGTAGTTGGACGCCTGTGACTGCCACTTGTAGTCGTCCTCGCGCTCGTACTCTTCGCGCTGTCGATCCTCTCCTTCGGGCCGCTCGCGGTCATGGGGCCGTGCGTGATCGTGTTGCCGCGGCAGTGATAGGCATGCGAGCACATTGCGCACCATCTCGTCAAAGCGCCTATTCACGGTTTCCATCAGATCTTGCACCGTTGTCTTCGTATTATCGAGCCCTTCACCTAACGTATCGATAGCTTCGCTCATACCACGAAATTGAACATCAAGATTATCAATCTTATCCTTCATCTCTTTGTTGGCCATGACTTTCTTCTCTTCCCTACGCTCTTTACTTTGAGGACTCGTGATGATGATGATTTTTGGATTTTTTTTCTGAATCGAACGAAAATAAGGGGAAAGAAAAGAAAAGGGAATGGGTTGGGAAAAAGACACACGATCTAACACCTCTCAATGAAAGCACCAATGATGAAGATCGCTTGTCCCGACTGTCGATAAGCCGCTAGCCCGCGCCTTGAATCATTGATAGGTGTTCTTCGAGGCACAACAGCGCCTCTTGGAATGAATAAAGTTGCAATAAAATTTTGGTGGAAAACTAAAGCAAAGTGGAAGAACAAAAGTTCAGATTTCTATTCATAAAATTGATGATCTAAAATAACATGGGGAATGGCCTTTATGTAGGCACCAATTATATCTAGTCCTAATCTACCTAGGGAACTAATAAAGCAATAAAATATTAAGTAACCTAATTAAGCTAAAAATCATAAAGAAATAAGGGAACAAAATAACTTGGCTTGCAATCCAAGTAATCCTCTCTCCCTCTCTCGCGCACCGCCTCTCTCGGACCGCCATTCGCGCGCCGCCCTCGGCCCTTGCCTTTATCCTCAAGGACTAGGGCGCCGCCTTCCCGCGCGTGTGTACGCCTGCCTGGCGTGCCGCGTACGCCAACGCCTGTTGTGCCGCCCCCGCGCGCGTGGCTGTCCACCAGACTACATTCCTAAAGAACTGCAACTTCACAGCCCGCGCGTCCTTCTCCACCAGGCGTGTCACGCACGCCTTCGCCCTCGGCTCCGCTCTCGCGCGCGTGTTCTCCCGCAACACCCCGATTGCCGCACTCCTCGAGGCATAGGGCTTTAATCCCCGCGCGTGTTACCCTGCAGCGCGCATCTCCCGCGCTCGCGCCCGCTGCGCCTGTCGCCTGCGCGTGCTGCGTGCCCTCGCCTGCGACACCGCGCTCGCCCGTCTCGCGTGCTAGTCGTGCGCAGTCGTCCTTGCCCTTTGATCGGCTACTCTCGCGCCCCGTGCGCGCCTCCTGCTCCAGGACGTGCGTCTCGCCTGCGGCTCGTGCCATTCTTTTGCGTGCGTGATAGGCACGACTTGTGGCATTCTTGAGCTGCCTAGCCACTTCCGTATCAGCTGGGTCACGTGTGCTCGTACCTCCTCGGAAACCCACTATTGGTCGAGGTCTGACCGCACACACTGGCCTGGGGAGCTCGCTCATTCGGTTATGGCGGATGCATCTGCCGTGCGGGTCGATGGTCGACCCCGCAGTTGGCCTCGCATCTCTCAGCACGGACGTGCGTGCTCGACCACCACTCGTGTGGCTACACCTAGTCAGAAAAAAAAATCATTTTTTCCATACTAAGCCCAAAAATTATTTTTGTTCTTTTCTTTTTCCTTTCTCTTTTTTCGTTCTTATTTCCCATCATTTTTTTCTCTTCTTCAAACGGAAACGCAGATCCCCAATTCTCTCGACCCTAAAATTCCAAATTCTCCTCTTCTTCTTCACGCACCCGATTAAGTTACCTGCTACAAGGATAAGTGGTTGTTCACCATGATATGACATAGGAGAGTAACCGGGTGAACCGATGTAAATCTACTCGGTCTGTGGACCGGGGGGGTTCATTTTTGGTTCGATCCAATAGCTTGGTCCTTAGGGCGGAGAGGTCGCTACCTATTCGGCCAACATAACTACGCATATGTGAAGGAGAGTCAGCCGCGGTAGTGGGTTGGTCGTACCAACAGCTCGGTTATATGCTCGGTGTGGGGACGAAAGCAGCTTGACCGAGCAGATGAGAGTAATTTGGCACTAAATGGGCTTGGCCCAATTATGGGGTAAATAAGGATGATTTGGTCATATGACTAGTAACATATGAAGGACACGTGGAGTGACATGATTAAAAGAAGACGAATGATCCAACGAAGGAGGGACGCAGGCGTGTTGAGCAAGCCAATTATCTGGTATAAATAGGTAAACAGAGAAGAGGTACAGAGGAATCACACTAAAAACCCTAATACTACTTACAACTACCGATAATTTTCCTCTACTCCTTACTGAATTGAGCGTTGGAGGTTTACCGTCGGGAGCACCTCCCGGCATCATTGCAGGTCTATGAGAGCTCGAACCAGACAAGGAGAAGAGGAGAATCAGGTCGGGGTACAGTAGTGTTATCACACCGTGGCTATGAGCGACGGCGCGATGGCTCGTGAAGGTGCGGCTGGAAGATAGTCGAGAGATCCTCGCCTGAATATAGGAGATTTGCGGGTCTCGTCAATGGTCCCAGTTTGTGCGAGCTCATCGGCGACTGCCCTTAGATGGATGGCGCTGAGATGGATTCGGTGGCTCACACACGATATAGTCACGCACGCCTCTCCTTGGTGGTCGGAGGATGATGCACGTCCGCGGATGTTGATGGTCGCTGACTTTTAGGCTCGCGACGTGAACGGAGATTTGGCGTTCGGTCGTTGGTTGCCATTCGTGGCTGTGGCCCCTCGTCGAAAAAGTAGAGTGGGGACAGAGGTTGTTTGCCACACGTTTTCTTGATTCGAACTCCTAGGTCCGTCTCGGGTACTTGGTCTTCGCAGGCTCGACTGCTGTATGACGGCTGCTGTTGGACATCGACGAGATGTGGCAGCGGTAGTTTGCCGCTGTTTGTGAGAGTATGGTCTGAGATATGACAGGACGTTGCTGTGGCGGTGGGTCTCGGTCGCTGATGCATGGCCTCGACGGTGTTTTCTGTTCGATGTGGCTGCACATGGAGGATCTTGGCTATGGTGGGCGGCTACGGATGGCTCAGTGACACTAGTGTACAGTGGGGCTTGCGAAGGGCTGTTGTTGGCTACTCGCGTGTGGGCTGAGAGCTCGGGGAGTACGCCGGCTGGGAGGGTGAACGTGGATGAAGAGATGAGAGAAAAAAATATGTCTAAGGCCAAGAGATAATTGTGAGTGATGAGGGGAATATATATGATCTTCCAAGGCCTTTTTGATCTGATTTCCTTGGCTAAGGGAGGTTACATTTTCACCAAAAACACATACCATAAAAGAATACAACAAAAATTGGATTTTGAAATGTGGTCAAGTCCCTTAATGGTCGGTTACTTAAGGAAAGAAAAAGGAATGATTGCATGGAATTAAGGTCTTAGCGCGTGGTCTTTAATATGGCAAGTTATGCATGAACATTAAGGCCGAAACTTCTTGCAAAAATATGCCGGTACACAACTACAAAGAGGGACAGATTTATGGGAAATTTTTAGGCGAAATTTGGTCCCCACCACAAGAATTTTAAATAATTGCAACATTGCGAAGTGATTAATTATATTTGCAAGCATGCCTTTTCAACTACATTTATTTGACTCAAAGTAAAAACTTGTTACCACATTAAGTGAGATATATTATCTACCTACAATCACGTTAAACTTAAACAGAAAAGGTAATGTATATTAAGTGGGATACTATCTTCCTACAATCATGTTACCATAGAGAATATATTTGAAAACCTGAAATTAAAATGTGCTATTTATTTTTTCGGTATATATTGCCTTTATACGTAATATATACAGAATATATACAGAAGATATACAGAAAACATATAATTCAGAAAAATATATTGCATTTATACATAATATATACATAATATTTACAGAAGATATACAAAAAAACATATAAGTCCAAAAAATATACGAAATAAACCTGGTAATTTTATCTTTTCGTAATCCTTTTTTATTTACTTTTTATGTTATTTTCTCGAGTGTTTTTATATATTTATAGTATATTTTCTGGTTTAATACATACAAATTACGTGATCAGACTTATATATAGAAGATATACTCATTATATACATCAAATGCCCTATCAATTGAACAAAACACGAAAAAATTACAACCCCCGGCAGCACCGAAGCCGGAACTGCCGACTCCTCCAGCGTGACCCTCATCTATCAATTGAATACAGACAAAAAGGATCACATCTTTTATTCAAATCTATACCCAAAAAACAAAATCTCGCAAATAAAACACGGATTGATCTTTTTAAGCCGACGACTTGATCAGACCGATTAAACCTACCGTATTTGCCGACCGTCGCCGTTGAATCGCATACGTAGTCGTGCCACTTTATGGAGCTCCTCGATCTAGTTGCCACGCCGCTCCCAATCTCTGGTCACGCCGCCGTTATTCGTGCGCTTCAGCCGCCGTCGACAAAGGGTGATGGTGTGGGTGGTCTGTGATTTGTAATAATAAAAGAGAGGAAATTGAGTTTTTCTTGGCTGCCAATTCATGTCTCGCCCTTGTAGGATTTGAGCCACTGTCATATTGGAAGTTGGGCGTGAAGAACTATACAGAGAAGAAATAAGGAGAACCGACGGAAAAGTGAGAGAGAGAGAGAGAGAGAGGGTTGTGATGGGAACTAAATATAAGGATAATTATTAATTAAACTAATTATTAATTAAATATTCGTAAGATTGCAAATAAAAAGTAGGAAGCAGTAAATTTTAAATAAAAAAGTTAAGCGTTCGCGGGGGAAGTAATTTTTTCAAATTTTTAAGTCTCCTGCATGAAATTGAAAATATTACAATTATACCTTTCATAAATAAATAATTGTAACCATACCTAAATAAAGAACTTTTATTGCATATTAACTTAAAAGTCAGTTACATATAAGGGCAGACCTCAATCCCATACTTTCTGCACGATTTGGGGTACCTGCCTAAAAAAACGTACCTAATGTATATGGAATGAAAATCAGAGAATAATTAACGGTTTTACGTACCCATATTTTCTGCACTGTTTTCTGAGGTATATTTCTTATTTGTATTTATTTTTTTCTGATGTATTATAACCTGTTATAAACCGATAATATACTATACATATACTGTAATATTCTATTTCTATACCTTTTACATAATTATAACATAGTATTTTTTTTCCGTACTATTTTATGAGGTATTATTTCTTATTTGTATTTAGTTGTTTTTGATGTATTATAATATGTTATAAACCGATAATATACTATACATATACTGTAATATTATATTTCTATACCTTTTACATCATTATAACATCAGTACTTTTTTTTTTACTGAGCAGTGGTCTTGTTATATATCAACAATATACTATACATATACTTATAATATGTATACTAAAAAGGAGAAAATATACTATCAAAAAATGTTAGTAGATATTCAGTATATGTTTAGTACATGCACATAAAATATACTATCAAAAAATGTTGGTGTTGTGTTATATATATTTCAATGATTTTAGTAAATATAAAACATAATCATTGTATATATTACAGTTTGGATTGTAAGATTTTACTAAATATAAACCATACATATACCGAAGATATACTAAATATAAACCATACATATAAAAAGGGGGGACCGATACAAACACGATACAATATGAGGAGGATGAAAATATACCGTAAATATACTGAATATAAACCATACAAAACTGCAAAGTTCCAATTACAGGGGGAACGATAAAATATGAGGGGGATGATTAATTTATGTGCTGGTTGTGTAACATTTCTCATAATTTTTCAGATTTCTTGGTAATTAAAACAGAACACTATAAAAGACAAGACCAAAATACAGATTTGAGATTACAAAAAAATTACATGCGAAAAATAGGAGCTAACAAATAATAAAACCGTATCTAGTGTGTCCCTACAAAAGCAAAACAAGAGGGAACGAAAGCATAAGGCAGATGAATGTAACTATTTCTGCCCAATGATGCAAAAAAAAAAAAAAAAAAAA
>CACSLK010027842.1:4692960-4705424 GCA_902706635.1 Striga hermonthica
TATTGACCTCATGCCTATAATCCATTTTATATACTTGTAGATGACAACTAAATCCATGATTGGAGATTTGTCCTCCAACGAAAAGCTAGATGGTACCAATTACGACATCTGACATAGGAAGATTCAATATCTTCTTAATGAACGCGAGGTTTTAGAAACCTTGTCCACTACTTTCATAGAGCCAAAGGATACTGCTAGTGCGCAGTACAAGGAAGAATTGACAACCTATCAGACGTGGTCCAAAAAGGATCGTTCTGCACGCTATACTACGTTGTATTGTATGCATAATGACCTTATTGGAGAGTTTGAGAATTCTCCCACGGCTAAAGACATGTGGGATAAGCTTAAGGTCACCTTCGGGCAAACTTCGGCTACTAGGATCCGTCCCTTAAACTTAAAGTGGATGGATTACAATATGGATCCTAAACATTCTGTTGCCGAACATTTACGTGTCATGAGTGCCATAATACGTGACCTGAAAGCTGCGAGACGAGATGTATCTGACGAGGAGCAAGTTCTAAATGTGGTTCGTTTACTTCCAAATGATTATGAGAATTGGAAGAACTTCAAGCTCCTCATGGCTCATAGCGAGAATGTAAAAACTTTTTCAGAACTCGCTAAACATATTGAAATGGAAGTAGAACGTCAGAGAACGTTAGCACCTTCCAATGTTGCATTTGTTGCCCATGGTGGTCAAGCCAAGGGAAATAAGCGCAATCGAGCCAAGAAATTTTTCCGTCCTTCTCAAACTTCTGGATCAAATGGTGGTTCAAAGAAACAACTTATGGCACATGGCCAAAGGGAGAAGAAAATAGCGCGTGTGAAGTGCTATAATTGTGGACAGAAAGGTCATTTCGCTCGTGATTGTGCTGAGCCGAAAAAGGTACCTTCTACCACTAAATCTTTTGAACTATTTGATTGTTCTTATGCATTAGTTGCTAATTCTATTCCTAATTGGATTATAGATACGGGAGCAAGCAAGCATATAGTTCATGAAAGATTTGGATATGTGGAGTTTCACCGGTTCTATTGGCACTCAAACTGTCATGTTAGGAAATAGGAGAGAGGAAGATGTCCTTGGGGTTGGAACATACCAACTTAAACTCCATGGTGAAAATACACTACTCCTGCATGATACTCTCTATGCACCCGGGGTGCAAAGTTGTTTACTTTCAGTTGTTTCCTTGTTAAAACTTGGGTTTTCCTTTAACTTCAATACTAGCGGTTTAGACATTTTGTATCATGATAATTTATCGGACATGGTATTTTAAAGAATGGTTTTTATGTTCTTGACTTGGACGAAAGTTGTAATGACTCATCCCATGCTTTTGCTTCAATTTATAATGTTGATTCTGAATCTGTTAAATGGCATGCGCGACGTGTCATATTGGTCAAGATAGAATGTCAAGACTAGCTAAAGAAGGACAATTGGGACAATTAACTAAGGTTAAATTTCCTAAATGTAAACCTTCTCTAGCTGGAAAAGCTACTAAAAAGCCTTTTGGTAAGGAATCAAGAGCATCAAATCATTTAGAGCTGATTCATTCTGATATTTGTGGGCCTTTAAATATAAAAGCTCGTCATGGGGCTACATATTTTATTATATTTATAGATGATTATTCATGTTATGGGTATGTGTACCTATTATCTCATCGACACGAAACACATGATACGTTCAAATGTTTTGTGGCCGAAGTTGAAAACCAAAAGGAACGAAGAATTAAGACTCTTCGTACTGATCGGGGAAGTGAATACCTCTCTAATATGTTCAAAGAGTTTTGTGAGACTAAAGGTATTTCATGGCAACTTATGGTTCCTTATACTCCACAACAAAACGGTGTTGCTAAAACAAGAAATCATACATTACTGGACATGGTTAGGTCGATGATGGCGCAAGCCAATCTCCCTATTAAATTTTGGGGAGATGCGTTGCTTACGACAATATACATCCTGTACCAAGTAAAAGTGTGTCGCTTACTCCATATGAGTTGTGGAATGGAAAATCACCCATTTTCGACCATTTGCGCCCTTGGGGTTCGGCTGGCTATGTGCATTACCAAACTCACAAGTATGGAATGCTTGGTCTAAGAACTACCAAAATAGTGTTCATTAGATACCCTGAACATTCAAAAAGGTATGTTATGTTTGGTGAACATCCAGATGGTGGAATGACTTAGATAGACTCGCGCAATGTCGATTTTCTTGAGGATGAGTTCCCAAGTATTGGTAAAATTAAGAGGGACCTTCAGTTGTATGAGTTACAACAAGAAATGCAATTATCTTTACGAGATGAGGGGGATATGTTACCTCAACAGGTCTCCAAAGATAATGAAGTTCTTCTAAATTCCATTTGTGAAATACAAGTATCTTTAGGAGATGAGGGGGATATGTTACCTCAACATGTCTCCAAAGATAGTGAAGTTCTTCTAAATTCCACTAGTGAAAAACAAACCCAAAATGAGGATGAGCCTCATAGAGAAGAGCACGAGATAAGTCATCGAGCTCATAGTCCCATGCCTATCGAGGACAGTGGGAGAAATTTTTCTAGTAGCTTGAAAAATAATGAAGGTCCTACTTTGAGAAGGAGTGATCATGGAAGAATTCTTCGTCTATTTTTTCAAATTGAGGAAGATGTATTTCTTTGTACTCCTTTAGAAGTAGATGAAACCAAACTCTTATAAAGAGGCAATTAATTCACCATATAATTCAGAATAAAAAGATACAATGAATGATGAGATGAACTCAATGATTAAAAAATAATGTTTGGGAACTTGTTGACCTTCCACCTCATCGTCGCTCAAATTGTATGTAAGTGGATATTCTAAATCAAGCGTGGGGTGGATGGATCAATAGAAAAGTTCAAAGCTTGTTTAGTAGCAAAAGGTTTTACCCAAATTGAAGGAATAGATTACGATGAGACATTTTCTCCTGTGGTGAGATTTGCCTCTATTCATCTTCTTTTAGCCCTGGTTGCCCATTTGGATTTAGAATTATTTCAAATGGACGTAGTTTGTGGGGACGACGAGTTGCTCAGTTATTGAACAAATAATGTTGTGTACAAGAAAGTTTAAATAATATATTTTTTTGCATGAGGAACATTTTATGGTTTGATAAAAACAGCTTTCCTCAATGGTTCTCTCGAGGAAGAGATATATATGGATCAACCTATTGGGTTTGTTCCAAAAGGGCAAGACAATAAAGTTTGTCGCCTCAAAAGATCCATATATGGTCTCAAGCGGTCTTCCAGATGATGGTATCTCAAATTTCATGAAGCCATTTGTGCATTTGGTTTGACATGGTTGATGAGGATCATTGTGTATATGTTAAGAAAAGTGAAGAAGGAATTCTGTTTCTTTCTTTATACGCTGGAAACGACATGGGAATGATCATCGATACTAAACAGTGGTTGTCCTCTAACTTTGAAATGAAGGACATGGGTGAAGCTAGGTATGTCCTAGGAGTGGAAATAATGCGAGATCTTCCTAAAAATCTTCTTGTTTTGTCTCAAGAAACATATCTTAAAAGAATCTTAGAACGTTTTCGAATGCATTATTCCAAACCCGTTGATACTCCAGTCGAAAAGGGTTTAACATTAAGTCTTGATCAATGTCCGAAAACAGATGAAGAAAAACATAAAATGAGCAATGCTCCATATGCAAGTACAGTTGGAAGCTTGATGTATGCTATGTTATGTACACGGCCAGACATCTGCTTCGTGGGTGGCTTCGTGAGTCGTTACCAAAGCAACCCTGGGCGTGCACATTGGCAAGCTGTCAAGAGAATCTTGCGGTATCTGCGTGGTACATGTGACTTGGTACTTTGCTATCAATGTGGGTCCTTGAAATTAAAAGGATACTCGGATGCTGATTGGGGTGGCGATCTGGATGAGTCAAGTTAACTTCAGGATATGCCATTGATACGTCGGAAAAAGTGTTTATTTATATATTTATTAGCATATTTTTATATATTTATCGCACTTATATAAATTGTTGATTATTTATTATTTAGATGGATTTTTGTACTTTGATATTTTATAATCTATTTTCAGCAGTTTTGGGACTATTTCTAATTGCACGATGATGTATGAATGCACGAAGAAGGACGAAGAAAGTTTTTCAGCAAAGTATGAGGATGTCCCGTACTGACCCAGCAACACCCCATACTCAGACGTCCAATTTGGTAGTGAAGCCCCTGCAATTCACGTAATACGGGCCAAGACATGAATACAATTGGGCCAAATAAATTTTGGGCTACCAAGGAAATAATTTGATTGGGAATAAATGGAGGAGACCACCAGGATTGTTTGAATTTGAGATGTAACCACTCAGCATCCATATGATTTATTTAAAGAGAGGACACGCAGCCGATTAAGTGAAAATAAAAGGAGAGCTTTTGGGGAGAATTATGGGGCATCCGCCAGACAACTAAAAGAAAGCAGATTTATTTGAGGACGCAGGGAAAAGAAAACAGAGCCGCGAGCAGAGGACTTACGTGAGAAGCCGACAAATTGCGGAGGGACGCCGCACCCGTACACGAGGGAGATAATTAATCTCTCTCATTTATCTATTATTTCTTTTCTTTTATTATGTTAGAATAGTTTTTATTCTAGTTCCGGGGATGTCAAACCCTACGATTTGACGATGTTTGATTGATTTATATGGTTGATTATTGAGTTATCTATTTGGAATTGCTTGTGTTATTTTGAATAATTCACCATGATGTGTTGAGTCTTATTTAGATTGATCACCTAGATTAGGCTTTTCATATCTACACCTGAATTAGGCCTTCAATCCGTAATTGTTGATGTGTTTAATTCGCAAGTGGTATCCGAAAGATGGTAACTACCGGGGATAACACGGCCTATTTAAGTGAACGAACGCGGTTGAGTTCACTACTTAGTCTAGCCTATTTTTCTAATTCGTAAAGCGGCTGCTTGTATTAAAACTGAGAAGCGTTTTCTAGACTGTACAAGAAGTCAGGTCTAATCGTAGAGCGTCTCGCGGTTAGATTAAAAATAAGGAAAAATTCGGGTAACAGACCGTGTTTTTACCTAGGGCTAGTAATTTCATAAGATAGCGAGATTTGATACCAAAGTTGATTAGATGAGTCAGTCGAGGGTAAAGACAGAACCGTGAACTAGAAATCTCTCTTATTTATTTTATTTTTATTGTTATTTTGTTTGTTTATATTTTATTTGTTTAATTAGAATTTCAATTAGTTTAGTTATTAAATCCAATCCCCCCCTTTATCGTTTTTATAATTCAATTAATACAAGAATATCACAACTTGATTCACACCCTCTGTGGGTTCGACCCTTACTCGTCACTATTACTAGTTAGTAGAGATTAGTCAAGGAAAAATATAAATTTTAATATTGCCGCGTTGCGACGCGCGGTCAGCCATTATATTCGGTGGAGGTGCAATATCTTGATGCAGTAAAAAACAAGATTGCATAGCCCTTTCGACTATGGAAGCTGAGTATGTTTCCAGTAGCGTTGCCGTTCAAGTGACAATATGGTTGAGGAATTTTCTATAGGATCTCAACATCACCCCAAAGGTTGATGAACCTGTAGAAATGCATTGTGATAATACTGCTGCCATCCAGTATGCCCAGGATCCAAAGTTTCACAAAAAAACCATGCATATCAAAAGGCGTTATCATTTTGTACGAGACGCAATAAAAAATAAAGAAGTTGTCATTAAGTATATACCCATAAATAAAATAACAGCTTATCCTTTAACAAAACCTATACGCAGAGATGCTTTCAAAGCTCATGTGAAGAGTCTTGGTTTGTGTAGGGTTTAATTTTATTTTTGTGGGATAATGGATGTGTATAATGTTACACCGAACATATATGAAATTTGTTGTTCTTTGATATGTTCTTTAGCATATGTTGCATAATTAGGCATGAGTAGAGATGTCACCAGGCTTTTGATTACGCTTATCACACATGGAATCGCCCTATCACATTAGTTGTGAGTAAGGATGAGACTATTTCATATTCATATTATGTGTATGATGTATGTTTATTGTATAAATATATTTTTACAGTCGCCTTAGTAAGTCTAAAAGAGACTCTAACGAGTCGAATATGAAATAATCCTAATTTCATATTAAAAGCCTCGTAGCCGAATCTCAAGTGAAAGATAAATTATTAAGTATATTTATCAAGTGACTCGAGTAAAATACTTGAGTAGTATCTAGACTAAAGATTCGTATAACATAGTAAAGTGACATTCCCATCATAGTGGGAGCTATGTTATGACACGTATATCATACTATGTGTGCTTTGAACGACCGTTAAGGATTGACAAATGATTCCCTACTTTGTCAAGGTGTGAATCCTATGGATTTTGTTGTCCAACTTTGTACGAAGCCTTTTGACTTAGAACTATGTTATGAAGTTGAGACTTAGTGTTGCTACTTTAATATGTTCTCTAAGAGCTATGATCGATACAGTTCGACGGAGCATGTTAGGAAAGCAACTAAGTTGAGATGAAGTTTTCTTAGTGTTTAAGAAATAATTGATTCATCTTTACCACATTAGCCTGGGCGGTTATATTTGTATATAACCATGTTGTGTATAACATATAGGGAATGTGTATGCTATCGGTGATTTTTGAACAGTTAGAGGTTGTCGTAAGTATGAAAGTGTTATGTTAGTTAGATGGTGACTTAATATAGCGCTGTTATTGTTGCATTTGGTCGCACACTCTATTACCCGTATGAGGCAAGAGATTTGCTAATAAAGTTTTTTTGTTATAGTCTCGGCTTAAGTGGCTGAGTGGGAGTATTTTTTGAAATTGATGTTACTTGCATCAATTGGTAACATCCACTTAATGATGATGGTGTTACAACCTCATCTCCATTAAGTATGGAGTTATGAGAAGTGTGTTAAAGTCTTCATTCAATTGAGTTCCATGAAGACAAGTATAAATATGATGCTTTGTGCATCATGAACAGTGACAGTACGAGACAAGGAAATAAACTAGGAAAATATATACAATTATCTTTATTTAGTGCATATTCTCTTTTTGAGCCAAAATCATCTTAAGGCAGCTCGGGTTTTAGAGCGTGGAAGAAACCGACGACTCTAGTAGCAGTCAGATAAAAGATACGGGCAAGTTTTTGCTTTCGCTACATAATGATTAGTCCTATATATATTTATTAATACAAGTCTCGCACCCCGACCGACTGGAAATCGTCTAGAGCTTGTTCTCCTCACCGGTTGAACACGGAACCTACACGAAACTCCCACACCGGAGGTGTTTTCCGGTGAAGAGCCCCCAACGCTCAAGTCAGATCTTGAGAGATGATACCAGTGTATGAAAATAAGTGAGAGTATATGAGATTGTATCCAAAAGTGAGGATTCTCGCCCCTATTTATAGGGACGAGCTACCTGTTCTACACGCGCGAGTAAGGCGAGTTTGGGCAACCGTCCTCTGCTCGTCCATACGACAACGCGCCCCCACTATCTCTGATGTCAGTAAACGCGTCGAATCTGTCAGAGAATGTCAGAGTTCGTTATAGCCGCGGGCTACTCATAAAGCGCCGCGTGTCTCCTCCTCACGTGCTGGGGGCTCTCCTATTTATCTTGATGTTCGACCAAATCTTCGACGAGCGTCGTGCTGCTCAATAGGTATGAGGTGGTCAAGATTGCGACCACACTCATCTGACCGTGTTTCTTCGGCCATCTCCTCGAGCAGGCGGTGCTTATCCGATATTATCGAGTCTGCTCTCCCTCGTCAGCTACCTTCTTTCCTTCATTATGTATATTTGGTCTCATTCGGCCAGGTCGTTGATCTATTTTATTCGACTGACCCGAGGAACCGGTCTAGTATATAATATCCCATATCATCTAGTCCGTCCACTCTGGTCGAGTCTGAATGACTCGATCTAAGTGTAGGCATTGTCTGCATTGCTGAGTCTCTGCTTCTTTGGTTTCGACCACCTGATACACTTTCTACCTTTGTTTGACCACTTTTCCCCATAACCGCTCTTTGCAATTTTGAATTTCAAATTTCACCACTTGTACGCCTTTTCAAACACGTCTTTTCCTCTGTCAGGGCTCATCATTGCCTCATGCCCCGCACCCCCTCGTACTTCGTGCCGCCTTAAAACCCTCATTCCTGTTGGCCGTCAGATCAACTACTTTAATCCGACGGTTAGCAATCCTCTGCCTCTCCACCTGCTTTCTCATCTCAGCCCTTGAAACTTCGCGATCCAACGACTGGTCTTTCTCTTCGCTTACTTATTTCCCCTATAAATACTGCTACTTAGATAGATTTTCCTTTTCTTCACCCTCGCATTCTCGCATAATATCAAGCTTCTCTGCAACTCGTGCCCTCCTGCAACTTCACGGTCCTCGACCTTCCAGCCAACAGAGCATCATTCACCATGAGTAAGTCTTCTCAACCCTCTCTCAAAGTACTTTCCTCGAATTTTTAGTTTTATCTTCCTCTTTCCCTTCGTTTCTCCTCGCGTCTTGTTCCTCCGATTTCTGCCCTTCCACTGTGCCGCATTTCACCCTTCTTCCTCTTTCTTTTCTTTACTTCAATTAAAATTTTTCTTTTTTCTTTCTTATTTTTCAGATTCCGCTACTTCGAGCGAAAATGATCGGTACAGTGGCAAGGACATGGACTCTCCTTCCTCTTCCGCAACTCCCAGTTTATCGAGCGATTCTGTACAAGAAATTCTTCAGCCTGAGCCCATTTCTATCCTCCCTCCTGCGACGATCAGCGACAGCCCTACGACCACTGCTCTCTCTCCTTCCATCTATCTCGTCGACCAGCCCGGAGATGAGGTCACCAGCCGCCCTCCTTCTCCTCCTGCCGAGCGTGCTCGTCGGGATATTGGTCAAGATGACGAGATTAGAGACGAAGACGATCCTCAGGACCACGTCCCGCTATCTGCTCGTGATCCCCAAGACTTTGTTTCTCTGTCTTCTCGCGCTCCGGACTCTTCGACCATACCTTCTTGCCCCCATCAACCTAAGACGTCCAAGCGGTCCAAGTCATCTAGACCATCTTCGAGCGCTTCCCATCTCGATTTTGATTCAATTGGTCATCCCGGGACTGCTCTCACCCCTGACGATAATGATACCTTCGATAATCCTTCTGAGGGCTATTATACTTTCTTCCGATCCCATTTCGACCTAGGCTTCCGTTTTCCTATCTGCCAGGCGTTGATCGACCTGTGCGGTTTGTATGGTCTGCCTCTCAACCAGATCACTCCTAACACCTTCAGGACATTAGCCTCCTTTATTATTTTGTCCATAGTCTGCATGGCTCGAGTAGATTTATATTTCTTTGTTTATTGCTATTTCGCTTCAAAACAATCGGACGACCTCTATTTAAAAAGTCGGAATAAAGCTTGCTTCATTATTGATCGACCATCCAATGTTCTGAGATGGAAAGACCAGTTTGTATATATACGTCCCCCTCAACCGTACCCTTGGGCACCCACTCCCTGGTTCACGGAGGTGCCCCTTAAACCTGCTCGTCCTTCTCATAACCAATCATCGACCGCCGCATACAAGTGTGGAACTCGAATCCCGTCGCCTCTACTCCTTTGCTCGAAGATGATAACCTCCTCCACTATTGTGGAATCTTAACCCATAAAAAATTTTCTCCTCCTCTCGCCGAGACCATTCTCCAAATTTGCGTCGACCCTAAACATGCCGAAATTAATAAGACAGCTCGAGAAGGTGTTCAAGTCCTCCTTATTATATGCTTTTGAATTTACTACATCTTATGTTATCGACTAACTTTCTTCGACTTGCAATCTGTTGGTACAGAGGGATTTTTGCACAAGCCCGACCTCAAAAAGTCTGGTGATAGGAGGTCCGCTTATAAGGACACTTCAACCAATGTCGAGAAGGCCAAGGGGAAATCCTCGACCAAAGATGTGGCCTCTCGACCAGAGAAATCTGGTGTTGGTGCTTTATCTCACTCGAGCAAACAACGGGCTCCTTCCTCTCCGCCCAGGCAATTCAAGCGCCACCCCAATCACTCGACCCGAGAGGGCGACGCCTCCAAGAAACGCCCCCGGACTGAGGTGACTGGTCCGCATACCGCCAATCTGCCCTCCCCCAAGCGGTCACAACTTGAGGTGGCTTCTACAGGGAATCCACTTCCCTCGCACTCTCCTCTCTCTTTGGTGTCAGCCGAATCTCGAGAGGCTGTGTCTCGACTGATGAGCTTCCTATCGTTCGATGATACGCACCGATGGGGGGTGAATCGTCGCAATCAGGCCGAGTATGGAATTCGCGCAGTGACACATGTATATTTCCTTTCTAGCATTATCTTCGAGCATCCTGCCTTGTGTCCTTCTCATTCTTCTTCTTACTACAGACTCTGGTCTCCATCGTGCCTCTCCTCGAGAAAGCGATGAATGGCACTGGTCGCCCAATTCCTGTGCTCGAGGGCCACAATCGGCGCCTCGAGGAAGAAAATAGGAGGTTGAAGGCAGAGAATGAAGACCTGCTCAAAACACGCCACGCTCTGGCGGAGCAACTGAAGAAAGATGAGCAGCACTACAAAGACGCGTTGAAGGGCAAGGACAAAGCCCTTGAAGCGGAGAGGGATGGTCGGAAGAAAGAAGTCGAAGCCGCTGCTATTACTGTGATCGAGCAGTCCCGTCGGGCTTTGTGGAGGACCCAAGTTGGTCAGACTTTCCTCCAGGCCTATCGAGAGCAGCTGATCAAAGACTTCCTATGCTCGACGAAGTTCCTTAAAGAGGCTGCTGAGATGGAGATGGACTTCTATACCTACAACATGGAGGAAGTCGAGCGCTAGCTGAAAGAGATGAGATTTACGGGCGAGCTCGACCAGGACAAGACATGAGAGGTGATTCCCTCTGCACCCTCTAACTTCACCGGCGACCCCAATTTGCCTGCTGAGCATTCATGGTGGACCGAGTCTTTAGAGCAGACTTTGGCGAGGGATCCTTCTTTGAAGAGCTCTTTCGACATGCCTAGGCTCGGCGAGGCGCCCTTGGTTCGCCTCTCAGTGGCCATCCTTCCTCCCAAGCCTTTGACCACTAATGCTCCGTCGTCCATCTCCAATCCCTCTGCCTCGGCCACCACTCACTCTACTGCCGTCTCGCACTCGACCACTATTGCTTCTGCCCTCTCCACGGTTGTCCAGTCGACCACGGTGGCTCAGTTGGGGTTTGCTGCTTTTTTCTCGTCAGCTGCAAGCACTCCATCAACTGTTGCTGCCATGTCCTCGGCCACAGCTGCCCAGTCGACTTCTGCAGCGCAGACTTCTGCTACTGTGTCTTCATCCTCTACCACCGCTGCACAGTCGACTGGTGCTGCTCCATCTACCACTGCTCCTTCAAAGTAGTTTAGGCGTTTGACGATGTATTTTCATATATTATTTTAGTGCAGTTTGTAATCTTGTACTCGTCATGGAATAAAAGCTTTATTTTCGTTTTCCTCGTGCTGTGTGATGCTTTTATTTTCCCACTCTTTGTGTTGCTTTGTACTATGACTTCTTATGGATATATTGATTGTGATCCTTGTCGTGTGGATGATATATCCATACCCGCGACCATTTGCTCACCTGTTTAGGTAGAATGGTTATCTTTGTGCTCGATGTCCTTCATGACATGAAATTAATCGTCGCCCGACAATGTGATAAACCATAGTAACCACTTGCTGCTTTTAAATGAGTATAAACATATTATCTGGTACTTCGCCCAACCTTGGTCAGGATGTTCCGAAAACGAAGGACTTTGGTCTTCTCGCTTGCCCACCCCAAGGGATGTTCCGAAAAATTGTGGTCATCCAGCCCGGAGGCGTGGACGTTGTCGACCACATGCCCACCCCTTGGAGTGTTCTGAAAACAAGCGACCTTCACCCACCCCTTGGTCGGGATGTTCCGAAAACGAAGGACTTTGGTCTTCTCGCTTGCCCACCCCAAGGGATGTTCCGAAAACATTGTGGTCGTCCAGCCCGGAGGCGTGGACGTTGTCGACCACATGCCCACCCTTTGGAGTGTTCCAAAAACAAGCGACCTTCGCCCACCCGTTGGTCGGGATGTTTAAAAAACGTAGGACTTTGGTCTTCTTGCTTGCCCACTCCAAGGGATGTTCCGAAAACATTGTGGTCGTCCAGCCCGGAGGAGTGGACGTTGTCGACCACATGCCCACCCCTTGGAGTGTTCCGAAAACAAGTGACCTTCGTCCACCCCTTGGTCGAGATGTTTCAAAAATGAAGGACTTTGGTCTTGTCGCTTGCCTACCCCAAGGGATGTTCCGAAAACATTGTGGTCGTCCAGCCCGAAGGCGTGGACGTTGTCGACCACATGCCCACCCCTTGGAGTGTTGCGAAAACAAGCGACCTTCGCCCACACCTTGGTCGGGATGTTCTGAAAACGAAGGACTTTGGTCTTCTCGCTTGCCCACCCTAAGGGATGTTCCGAAAACATTGTGGTCGTCCAGCCCAGAGGCGTGGAC
>CACSLK010027842.1:4728179-4755211 GCA_902706635.1 Striga hermonthica
ATGTATATACCAGGATCATGATATTGTTATTATATTCACTGTTTACTTTAGTATGAGTTTCTGCGGAGCACAGTGTTTTAGTGCTCACGCCCCCACGTATTTCATGTTTTTTTTCAGGTCACAGAGTCGGAGCCGAGGAGTGAGCGGGCGACGGATTCAGGACATTTGTATATATGTATATATTATGTTTTGGCTACGCTACTTTTCCGCTACAGTTTCAGTACTTTAAATCAGCTTTTGACCAGATGTTAGTTGGTTAAAATGTTTCACGAACCGTTTTATTATCAGTTTAAAAATTAACGGTTATTCAGAAAAGTCATGTTTTTACGGTAACACCTCGAATCAGTTTTCGCAAAATAAATATTTTATTTATTTACTTAGAAAATTTGCGAAAAAGCGTACTCTGATTATAGTAAAAAGGCGGGGTGTTACACATTTATTGTTTGTTTCTCACGTAAAAAACATAGAAAAATTACATTAGACAAATGACATATACCTACATTAGTTGTTGATGCCACCATTATTACAAATCGTAAATAGTAAGATTTAATTGCTAACCTTTCACTTCTCCAAACAAAAGACAAATAAATAAACACTTTCCGTTCGTTCCCTCAAATAAACAAAAAATCGCACTGGGTGCTTAAAAAAAGAAGCACTGGTAGGCTGAAATATGGAAATGAAAGATTCTCGGAGAGCTCCTCCCCGCCAACTAACTATATTAGAAGCAGACCTAGAAGGAAGAAATCTCCCAGTTCCCAAGCCTAGAAGAGCAAAGTGAGACTTGACGTTGGAAGGAGAGTAAAATCTTGTATTCCGATTGCATCCAAAAATTACGCACGGATGATAAAAATGAATAAGATTTCACACAACAAATAGATCGCGATCCGCTTTTGTGGTGTGGGTTGACCGAGGGAGGGAAATATGCTTGCTACCGAGTGTTATTTAAGAAGTTCTGTGAGAAGATAAACATACACTGAGGTCCTGTTCAATTCCTTGTGCCCAAGAAAAATCCTTATAAAGTGCATGTTCTTAAAAACTGCATGCTATGTTATGCCTTGAAGAAAGAATATTTTATTTTCCAAGTCCGGAGAAAGATTCTGCGCCTTAGAAATTATTTCGATGAATTATAAAGTTTCCTCTTGATTCCAAGAGTCCGTGTGCGTAGTGATGTTGTCGTTATTAGTCTGAACAACATGTACTTATTATATGAGGGTGAGGTAAAATAGTTTTCTTTATTTTATTTTATTTTTATTTTAGTTTGTTCTTGCATTTTGGGATGCATTCATAGCCCTAAAACGTTTAAAATTTAATAAAAATGAGGAGACAGACGCTCAGGCATTCTTCTGTTGGTATGAATTCCTTTGGTATCCTAAGTGTTACTGGGTTTTTACCGTGCACAATGCAGCAATGATATACTTGGAGGCTGGCCTAGTGCTTGTTTGTTACATTTTTGTGGGGTTTTATTGTCTTTTATGTGCTTTAGTCGAGTCCATTTTAGGTTCGTTTTAGTGTCAACCTATCCATTTTATCGTGTTTTATGTGTTTTTGTTTTCGTTATGTGCTTTTGAATTTTGCCGTAATTTCTTGTGTATTTTGGTGTTGTTTAGGCCCAATTTGCAATTTCTGGAAAACGAGCAATTTTTCGAGCCATTTTCCACGATTTTGATGCTGAGACATTTCGAGACGAACCAACCGAGCTATTTGATCGAGCCATCCAAGTCATCTTGAGCAGTCAGGCAATCGCTGCGAACGAGGACTCACGTGTCATGACCCTAGCCCGAGGACAGCCAGCTGTGACCCAGCGCTCTCGGCGAAGCTCCTTTGGTGACTCGCGAGATGGCCGCGCGCGCGAGAGATGAGAACCCGAGCACTCTTTGCGAGTTACGATAGACGATTTGTGAAATGGCCCGCGAGACGCCCAACCTTGCCCGGCACTCGCGGTGAAAGCGGATTGGTGCCCTGCGAGATGGTGAGTTGCGCTACTCCTCGCTGCGAGGAGCAACTTGCGACCCATGAGACAGCGATGCACGAGAGATCGTGCCTGAACTCGATGAGACTACATTTTGGGGACCCACAAATGCGCCGAGCTGCACTACTCTACTACACTGTCTCTGTGAAACCGGTTTCAAGACCCGCGAACTGAAGAATTTCATTAAATCTGTGTATTCTTAGTGTGTGTTGTGGTATATCTATAAATAGACATTGTGCTTTGTATTTTTTGACACCACCCCTCATTTCCAAACATTTAACTTGGGAAATTTCTTCTATTTTCTCTCTTTTATTTTTATGCTCTGGTTTGGAGATTCATGACTCGATTTTTCTGGCGAAATTCCGATAATATTATTTTTATCAAGATTCGAGTTTTTCGTACTACATTCTTCTGGGCATGCGATAGGAGAATAAGTACCTTTCTTAGGGCTTATTACTTCGAGTTTGTTTTTAGAATATTGTGTATATGATCGATTGTAGGTCTTTACCTTATTTTCATTGCTTGCTTACATGTGTTTGGAATTTGATACGTGCTTATTTTGCATAAAGTTCTTGACTTTGCTCAAAGCGTGATGATTTAGTATAGAAAGCTCTTGTAAGATTATCTAGGATCACCTAGCTCGCATGTTTTCTCTGAATTAATTTCATTTTCTTTAGTTATGGATACTCCGTGCAACCAAACTTCCGAACTTTCTTCCAAACCTTGCATTTTTCATCATTTCTCTTAGATTCTTAGTTAATTTCGTGCAATCCAATCCCATCAAGCGAGAAGAATGTGTAGGTCCTTATTTTTTTGTTATGTTATTTTGAGAACTAGATAGTGAACAAAGCTCCAAATAGCCTTCCTTAGAGAACGACCCGAGTTCAGGTAGCTCGGTTACCATCTATCCCAAAAAAAACTACAAACAAAATGGCGCCGTTGCCATGGAAGGCGAGTAGGACGCTAAAGGTTACTATCTAGTTGTCGTTTGTTTACGTGTTTCTCTTGCTTTTTGTGGATTTTGCTTAATTTTGCGTGTTTCTGTTGATTATTTGCTTATTTTTCATTTCTCTTGAGTTTTGGTATGTGTGTTCTTCTAAATATTTTGTCGTGCTAGTTGTGTTTTTATGTTTTTATTTACTTTTTCCTCGTGTGCCTTTGGCTTGTTTTGTTGTTAAGTGCGAGGTACTTCGCTTGAGGAGCTCAAATGGATCCGTATGGTTATTCTTATGGCAGTAGCTCGTCTTGTGGATACGCCGAGAATTACCAAGAGGAGATGTACTCATATGAAGAGCCGTCCCATTCGTATCCGAGCTAATCAAATCCTTATTGTTATGACGGGTACTCTACATCCCAAGGGTATGGCCCGAGCCATTCTTACCCGCCATCTCAAGGAAAATATAGTTATTACACTCTGGTTCATGACAAGACGCTTCACTACTATTCGCCGCATCTCGATTAATGTAATGCAACACCTCTTCTGGAGCCAACTCAAAAAGCTTCTCGAGTCCGTTTAGACGAGATTCTGGAGAAAATGGAGAAGTGCAATCAATCCTTGTGTGCTTCAATGACTCTCATATACGAAAAAGAAGAAGCCGAGTCCTACGCTCCATCCTCTCCATCTTATGAGCACCAATCGATTGGCAAACCTTGTACATCAAGGACTGAAGCTTCAAAATCCTAAGAACTTATGGGAGTTAGTTGTTCATCTTGAGATCGAGAGGAGATAGATAACTATTAATATCTACGATTTACTTGTTTGAGAGAAAAGTTGAAATCAATTTAGAGATTATCTCTACTATTGGTAAAACTAATAAGGTTTGTATGAATATAAACGTTTCATGAATTAATTCTGAGGAAAACATAGCCTAGAATCTATCTTCTGTATCTTATATTATTTTTATTTTATTAGGTAAATTAGTTCTTAGTTTATTTTCTTAGTTCATAATCATCATCTAAATTTGTTAGTCTAGATAATATCTAATCGTTATTATTTTAGTACTTAATTAATTTGACTATACAATCTCTGTGGAATACGGCCTTGCTCGCCACTACCTATAGCTACGTCGTATACTTGCGGATAGCAAAAATAATTAGATAACAATTGGCTAAGCACTAAGGTGGGTCCAAAAATGGCAAAGCATTCAAAAAGATTAAAGATGTGGTTATCTGTAGTTCTTGTTCTGAAAATTGTAGATGCATCAAACTCTTCGCCACTATCGATCTCAAAGAACCTCTGCTCAGATGTGCAGATGTCCAGCTAGGGAATAAGGTCCAAAAGGTTATCTTCAAATATGAAAATCTCCTAAACTTATGCTTTTACTGTGGAATGATTGGCCATAGATCATGTTCCAAGAGAGTAGCAGATATAGAAGAAGGAAACCTTAAAGAGGGTCAATTCGGAGAATGAATCAAAGTTCTAGAATCTCATGCCATCTATAAAGACAAATACCAATCACCATTCTCAGGTACATCCACCCACTCTCATTCATCTTCCCCAACCCACACCCAGACTTACAAAGCTATAAATTCAAACCTTCTCAACAATTCCCAACCATCACCATTTGCTCCTTCCAACCCCTCTGGCTCAGACATAAACATGTCTCTTATTGATCCCAACTACCAGCATACCATATCAAAACTTAACAGCAATCTACATGTTCGTTCACCATCACCTATGGTTGAACTAACGCATAACTGCCCTGCCAAAATGAAAGTCAACCCTAATCCAGAATATATAGAAACACCCATACTTGTGGCCTCAACCATGAACATAGACATCCCTGCCCCTATCATTAAAATAAGCACAAAGGAAAAGCCTACAAGAAAACAGACCAGAAAACCAAAAACTGCACCAACTCCCACATCCCAGGACATTGGTATCAATACCCATACCCCTTTCTACAAACAAAAAAGAGGTAGACTACAATCTGATGTAGACCTCCCTGCACCACAAGCTACTGATACCTCTGAGACCCGTACCCTAGTCCCAATGCCTAGTTGATGATGAGGAATGTTGAAACTGAACTTCAGTAAAGAGCTAGACATTTTAGATCCCAGGGTGGTGATAGAGACTGGCACATATGGCATAGTTTAAAATCCCAATTGGATAAGACTCATAAAGAAGAAGAAGCTTTCTGGCAACAAAAATCCAGAATAAAATGACTCAAGTCAGGGGATAAGAATACTCATTTCTTCCATGCCTATACCCTGCAAAGAATGAAAACAAGTCAAATTTCCAAGCTTGTCAAAGAAGACAACTATATTTGTGAATTTAAGGAAGACATTAAGGCATGCACCTCTGATTTCTATAGCCATCTATTTTGCACTAAGGGCACCTAAAAACCTGAAGGGCTCTTGACTGCCTTCACAGCTCCATCAACAGTTCCACCAATCTATCTTTATTGGCCCAGGTATGAGAGGATGAGATCAAGAGAGTACATGACATCATAAACCCCAATAAGGCCCATGGCCTAGATTGTATGTTCCCTCTTTTCTACCAAACATTTTGGCACATTGTTAAATTTGATCTCTGCACAACTATTCAAAGTTTTTTTTTTTTTAATCGAGCCAAATCCTAAAGAGCTGGTACCAAACAACACTCACCTTAATTCCCAAATGCTTAAATCCCACTTTTGTTTCTAACTATGGACCCATCAGCTTGTGTAGTGTCCATTACAAAATTATCTCTACTATTTTGGCTTATAGACTCAAACATTCCTTAACTCATGCATCTCTGAAAATCAAACTAGTTTCATACCTAGTAGGAGCCTGCTTGATAATGTAGTGGTTGCTCAAACGCAATCCACTATCTGAATAGGCATAAAACTGGGAATAAATACCTTATGGCTTTAAATCTTGAAAAGGCAAAAGCTTTCGATAGAATTGACAGGATTAGCATAAAAAAATCATGTTAAAAATGGGTTTCCATACGAACTTTGTCAATTGGATTATGGCTTGTGTCACCTCCCCTAACTACTCTTTCAATATAAATGGCTCTATTATTGGTTTTATTTCCCCTTCAAGGGAAATTAGACAAGGTGATCCCATATCTCCATACATTTTTATCATTGTTGTTGAATTGTTCTCCTGCCTCATAAAAAACGCTATTGCTAGTGGTGATTTTCAGGGTATTAAACTCTCAAGAAATGGACCCACCCTCAGTCACCTCTTCTTTGCAGATGACATAATCCTTTATGCCAAGTAAATAACAGAATGCAAATACCATCCTTAAAATCCTTCAAACAAACTATTGACATCCGAGTTGGCCAGAAGGGAATCGGACAGGTAACCCCCCAGAACCGGGATGAGAACCCGATCCAGTACAGAAGTGCCAAGCTGGATTCCAGAGATAGAATGATCGTGACCATCATAGGAACATTTTATGAGGACAGCACCTGGCACCGAGAGCCCGAGGTGCCGGTCTCAAGGGATGCCGGACTGTAAAAAGGATCCTGAAGGCTTAAGGAGTACATTTGGTCCGAATGCCGACCTGGAGACCCGGAGCGGCCACTCTGGAGACTAGCGCGGGGTTCAATAATATTAAAATATTTCCACTTGAAAGATCATCATTGGCAATGGGATGGGCCGCCATAGCCTGCCACCTTATCAACATCTAGCCCGTCAAAAGCCTGTCAGACATTAAATGCCTGACAGGTAATGATTAAAGAAACCTCAAGTCGCATTTAATAAACTGTCAGGGAGGCGCCGAACTGTTCTGCAAGAATACTGTGCGACAAGACCGATGAACAGTACCTGAACAATAGCATTTAAGGATACTATAAATAAGAACCCATCTCATTTATTTTGGGTTGTTGAATCTCAACTACCCTGCCTTCTTTATACTTTCTATCTCTAGAAATCTGTAATAAATTCCTGTAGTAATTCCAACTGCGATACATGTGCCGACCTCGTACGAGAGTGCGGGCCTTGCAATTTCGTAATAAAACATAATTAACTTGTATTTTCTCCCTGTTTTCAGTCTTTGACTTTCACTAAACTTCATTTTAACCGTTGATCTGATCCGTCCATCAACAGTTTGGCGCTAGAAGAAGGGCACCATAAGTTATTTGGTGTCAACATTTCGATCTTGTGGAAATCCACATTGCACTTATTCTTTTCCCTAACCGTTTCACTCCTAAACTCCTAAAAAATGACTTCATCCGATCGCAATGAGTCGACCAGCAGTCCGACACCCAATCTCGCCAGCGCAACGACGAGGAAACCTCCCGCCGCGTTCAACGGGGAACTCAAGACCTGTCCCTCCAGTCCCTACCTTTGCTGCGGCCATGCAGCATCTCGACGTTCTCAAGGCCCTCGAAGGGGTCTTCACAAAGGCGCTTGCCAGTCAGGCGGCTGGAGAAAACACTGTGGCAACCACGGAAAACTCCAACAACACGCTGCTCCAAAACCCCGACAAAGAGGCCGGGGGTCAAAGAAGGAAGCCTATAAAATCCAAAAACACGGCTCAATCGCCCAACCGCACAGCCTTGGATCGCCTCGAGAAGAGTGTGGGGCTGGCACCCACCGAACAGACTGGCGAAAGCCAGCTATAACGGAGTCTGCATATCATCCGTTGCCCAGTTCAGCAGCGCTTGGGCAGCAAAGGTGCTAACCGTGACCTTAGGGAGGTCATCGAGCGAGGTAAAACAATTGGGTTTAATTCCGACGAAATCGCGGCCCTGAAACACAGGATCGTCGAGCTAAAAGGTCGGAACTTGCCCCAAAGCGAACCTTCACCTCTTTTCCCTCCGCGGCCTTCTTCCAGGGTCGTGGACCATGCTTCACCTCTCTCCTCCGACATCTTGCAAGAGCCCGTACCGCTAAAGATCAAAGTACCACAGCTCGTACTGTACGACGGGAACTTGGACCTTGACTCCCACATCGGCCTCTACACGTTTTGGATGGACCTGTACGGTGCGACAGACGCCATGCGATGCCGCATGTTCTCCCTGACGCTGGGGCCAAAGGCTCAAAGGTGGTATCACTCTTTGTACACCAACTCCATCTCCACTTGGGGGCAACTCAGGTCGGCGTTCTGTTCGCACTTCATCGGATCACATATCAACCTAGCCCCCAAAGAATCGATCGCTAACATCGTCTAAGGAGAGGACGAAAGCTTGAAGGACTACGTCGCTCGGTTCAACGATCGAGTCCAAAACATGGAACAATGTCATCTCGAGACCCTACTACTCTCCGTACAGGCGGGGCTGAGGCCGAAGACCTTGTCCAAATGGTTCCTGTGCCAAAACAAGACGACCACATACTAGGAGTTCCTGACCCAAGCTCAAAACTATATCATGGCTGAGGAATTCTCGTCAATCCCGACACTTGATGCTACGCCGAGCAAAAGCAAGGCTAAAAAGGAAAAAGCAGAAAAGCTGAGCAAGTCATTCGCAGAGGTTCAAGCCCTACGGAGACAAAAAGCCGAAGAGCTAAAGGAGAACTACGAGTGTGTCTTTTCTGGGAGCTGCCACAGTTTATGAAGAAATCAAAGCTAAAGGCTTATTTCTGGACCCGAAGCCAATGTTCACCGACAAAGACAAGGTTGACAAGTCCCGGTACTGCACTACCACAAGGCACACGGACACAATACCGACCAGTGCCGGAATCTGATCACGGCACTGCTCAAACTCATTGATGATCCCCAGCTCAAGAAGTTCACCCACTCCGGTGATAAGAGGAAGAAAGGATGGCGATTTGAGGATGACCTCGACAGTGACGAAGATGCCGACGTGAACCCCCGGAGAAAGAAGCCGCTGCAGGGTGGCCCGAATGAGATCATGACCTTCCACCCAGCCCACCAAGGCGAGGCCGGCACTTCTGGGGGCAAGAAAAGAAATCGGTCCCCACCGTCGGGGACTGACCATACTGACTACTCACCTCAGCGCGTCAACACAAGCCGAGGTGAGACTCTCCTTTCAAGGAGACCGACTAAGGCCTACGCCCGATAAGCCTTTTATGTCAGGCAGAGGGTAATGCACGCCGGAAGCAGGCCGGCACCTAAGCCAACACAAAACAAAATCTCCTTCGACCACCCTCACTCCGACGCCCTGTTCATCAAGGCCTCGATCATGGCTATTAAAATTCACCGCATTATGGTTGACACCAGGGCCTACGCGAGCATCTTATACTACCACACTTTTAAAAAGATAGGGATCGACGTGAAGGACGTGCAACACTGCCGAGAGTGGATCCAGGGTCTAACGAACAAACAACAACCCCTGTCGGCCAAGTCGTTCTACCGATCTGATTTGGGAAGAAGGGGCAGCCCACGAGAATGATCCTCGAAACTTTTAAGATTGTGGAATGCCTGAGCGAGTACAACGTCATCTTGGGCAGGACGACGCTCTACAAATTGAGGGTCGCCATCTCCATCTTCCACTGTTCCCTCAAGTTCCCGACCTCGGACGGAGAGGGGACCCACCGCGAGAATCAAAGAGAAGCTCGAGAGTGTGTTCTGACCATCCCCCGAACTGAGATTAATACGGCCAACTCCGTGTCAAACCCCGAGGTGGAAATCGGAACGTTAAACGACCAGGACACCCCGAACACGGGTGCTGATCTGGCACCCCCCAACCAGGGGGACGACCGGATGCTGAGAAACCAGACATGTCCGTTCTCCCCGATCACACACCCCAAGGTGGAAGGAGCTGAACTGAAGGTCGATGCAGAAGCCGAAACGAACATCCCAAGCACAGACACCGAGCCGGGATGCCCCAGCCCGAGGGACGATCGCATGACGGAAAACGAGAAAGATCCACTCCCTCTAGCCACGAGCGGTACCGACTTGTCAGACTGGGCGTCCGGTGCCGACTTGAAGCAAGACAGAGGGAAGATAGCCGACAAGGAGCCGGTCATAGAGGAAGACGAACTCGACCCCAGAGCCCAATACGAAGATAAAAGGGGAACCAAGAGGGCTGAACCAATAGATGAAGTTGAGGTCATATTCATTGACGAGGAAACATGCCAGACGAAACTCCGAATCGGGAGCAAGCTACCGGAGCCTCTAAAAGCTGAGCTGACAGACTTCCTCCAACGAAACACGGACGTTTTCGCATGGACTCACGAAGACATAGTTGGCATCGACCCGCGGGTCGCCTGCCATAGGTTGTGGGTTGACCTAACGGTTAAGCCGGTCGTGGAAAACGGAAGAAGTTAGGCCCAGATCGGCAACAAGCCCTTGAAGAGGAGGTGATCAAAATCAAGGACAATGAGTACATCCACGAAGTCAGGTACCCAACCTGGGTTGCCAACCCGTTACTTGTCAAAAACGCTAGTGGGGAATGACGCCTTTGCATTGACTTCTCCGAACTCAACAAGACATGCCCCAAGGACAGCTACCCCCTGCCTCACATCGACTAAATGACCGATGCTACATCGGGGCACGAGCTGATGAGCTTCGTGGATGCCTACTCTGGATACAATCAAATCCCCATGCACCCGGATGACGAGGAGCACACCTCATTCTATTTGGCACGTGGACTCTACTGTTACACCATGATGCCGTTTGGACTGAAGAAAGTCGGGGCCACCTATCAATGTTTAGTCAATAAAATGTTTGCTACTTTGATAGGTGTAAGTATGGAGGTGTACGTAGATGACATGCTAGTCAAGTCCATGTATGCGTCCGACCATGTTAAGAATCTTAATAATATGTTTTCCATTTTGCGTGATTATTCTATGAAGTTAAATCCCAAAAAATGCACTTTCAGCGTCGGTTCGGGCTGGGCTACATTGTCAGCCAGCGCGACATCGATGCAAAACCCGAGAAATTCCAAGCTGTCCAAGACCTTCGACCGCCAACCTCAATCAAGGGGGTCCAAAGTCTGAGCGGAAAACTTGCCGCTCTGAGCCGATTCATCTCTAAGTCGACAGACCGGTGCAAGTCGTTCTTCGATGCCATCAAGAAAAACCACAAGTTCGACTGGACACCTGAGTGCCAAAAAGCGCTTAAAGCCATCAAAGATACCCTTAGTCGGGCCCCCACGTTGCAATAAGTGCCGCCCTGATCTGGGAAGACGAATCTTGTCAGCACCCGGTCTACTACGTAAGCAAGGCACTCCATGATGTTGAGCTGCGATACCCACAGATGGAAAAGCTCGCGTTTGCCTTAATGACCGCAGCCCAAAAACTAAGGTCGTACTTCCTGGAATATTCAATAACCGTCCTCAACGCCTACCCGCTAAGACAGATTCTATACCGACCGGACACGTCAGGCCGGATGGTAAAGTGAGCGATTGAGCTGGGGCAGTACGACATCCATTATCGACCCTGAACAACAATGAAGGGGCAGGTACTACCGGACTTCATAGCCGAATTCACGCTGGGAGTTGAGGAAACAAAAGACAAGGAGCCATGGGTGATGTACGTGGACGGATCTTCCACTACCGAGCATGCAGAAGAGTCGTCCTCGTGGATCCCCAGAAGAATCTCTTCTGCCAATCATTTCAATACCTCTTCCCGGCAACCAACATCGAAGCTGAGTATGAGTCAATGCTATCCGGGCTCGCCCTGGCAGAAGCCATGAGCCTGATCGACCTCGTCATATATTCAGACTCCATGTTGATGGTCAAACAGATATCAGAGGAGTTCGAGGTGAAAGAGCCAAGGATAGTCCCCTACCTAGAGCTGGTAAAGAAGAAATTGTCCAAACTCCAAACTCGGATAGAACACGTACCCCTGACAAAGAATGTGCAGGCCGATGCCCTGGCCCGCCTCGGGTCAAGTGCCGGTGTGGAGAGCGTCGAATATGTTCAAGTCGGCCACAAAGAACAGCCGTCTGTGCTCAACACTTCCATCCTAAGTGTTGGGCAGGCTGCTGCAGACGAGGATCCGAGCTGGATGGTCTCGATCCGATCGTATCTCGAGACCGGCGCGTTGCCATTTGACCCAAAAGAGGCCAGACAGCTTCGCGTACGGGCAGCTTGATTTACGATCACGGCCGGCGAACTGTTCAAGCGAGGATACTCGGCGCCCCTACTCAAGTGCGTAGACGAGAAGGGTGCTAAGTACATTCTTAAGGAAATACATGAAGGTGTATGCGAGAACCACTCTAGAGGTTGTGCACTCGCCCACAAAGTCCTCAGCTAGGGTTATTACTGGCCCAGTCTGAAGAATGACGCCCTAGACATGGCTCGGAGATGCACGAAATGCCAAACCTTCGCGCCCAATATCATTCAATCTTCCCAACCCCTGAAGTCGATTTTCATTCCGTTGTCGTTCGCCAAGTGGGGTGTCGACCTGATCGGCTCCCTACCCACCGGAAAGGGAAGAGTGAAGTACACCGTCGTCGCCGTCGACTACTTCACAAAGTGGGCAGAAGCCGAGCAACTCATCACCATTACCGAGCAGAAGATGATGGACTTCCTGTCGAAATCAATCATATGCCGATTCGGAGTGTCGAACTCGATAATCACTGACAACGGCAAAATAATCGAAGGGAAGAAGCTGAAAACATTTTGTGAAGAATATAACATCAAACACTTCTTCTCGACACCCTACCATCCTAAATCAAACGGCCAGGTCGAAGCCATAAACAAGATAATCAAGCAAGGACTCAAAGTCCGACTTGAAGCTGCAAAAGGAACCTGGCCGGAAGAACTTCCAAGCATGCTCTGGTCATACCGCACCACAGCCAGATCATCTACCGGAGAGACGCTGTTCTCTCTAGCATATGGGTCCGAGGCGATGATACTTGTCGAGCTCGGCGCCCCGACATTTCGTGTAACCAAATTTGAAGAGGAGTCTAATTCAGAGTCATTGAGAACAAACCTCGACCTAATAGACGAGCATCGGTCACAAGTCGAGCTCAGAAACGTGGCATACAAAAGGCGGAGTGCAATATACTCGCTCCTACTAGGTCGGCGATTTAGTGCTTAAAAGTGTGACGGGACCTAATCCTGGACCCCTCAAACTGAAGTGGGAGGGGCCATACAAGATCAGCGAGGTTCTCCCACATGGGGCCTACCGTCTTGAGCACCAATACCCCTGGAACTCGACATTCTTGAAAAAGTTCTACCAATAAGTACAGGTCTAGGGCATTTTATTTCCCTTAGTAATAATTTATTTTACGAATTGGCAAACCTTGTAAACAATATGTAATTTTCCTTCATTTCTAGCGAATAGGGGGCTTAGGCTTAGATCGAGTCGAAGCGGCGTAATTAACGTAATAAGCAAAGATGCGGGTCGGGCTCAGTTCGATGACCCGACCAGCACTAGCCGGACTCAACTAGGCAGCTCGGTCAAGCCAATAATACCACCGAGTCTGAACGCGAGACCGGTCAAGTAAGCTGCCACATAATTATGTGCAGTTCGGGTTCAGTAGAATGGCCTGACCAGCACGAGCCGGGCACGGCAGAGTAGCCAGGTCAGGCCAAAGCGTCAATGTAAGAAATGAATAACTAGCTCAAACAGGAGGCTCAGCCAGGCCAGACCGTTGCCCGATTCAAACGAGCAAATCGGACAGGTAACGCGCCAAGTAAACAATAAGCGCCGAGCATAATCAGGAAGCTCGGGCAAGCAAATAATAAGCGTCGAAGCCCGAGCATAAACCTCGGCCAAGTAATAAACAAGAGTCGGACTCAATCACGAAGCTCGGCCCAATAATAAATAAGCGCCGAGCTCAATCATGAAGCTTGGCCAAGTAATGGACAATCGCTGGGCTCGATTGTAAAGCTCAGTCCAGTAATAAATAAGCGTCAAGCTCAACCATGAAGCTGGGCCAACTAATAGGTAAGCGTCGAGCTCAATCATGAAGCTCGGTCAAATAAAAATGACGAACAAAGGCTCAAAACAGCTAACATAAAGAGCGTAAGAAACAACTTGGCAATTGTTGGAAAGCTGAAAACATTCTCATAAACCATCCAAAAGCAAACATCATATAAAAAGATTAAAATGTATTCAGACCACACTCGGCCATCACGATGGCCCGCAGGCCGGCAAAATAACAAAAGTTAGAGATAAAATACTGTTCAAAAGGACCACATGCTGTTAGAGCGGCACGCAGGCCGGAAAAGAAAAGCAAAATCAAGGGCTTCACTTGGGATTCTCCGACCCCCCAACCGCGGCGCTTGATTCCCTGCCTACGCTGGAAGGACCGACCTCCACCTCGGCGCCTGCCGCTGCTCTCGCCGCCTCCATCTCGGTATCTGCCGCTGCCTTGGCCGCTCGCTCGGTTTCCTCCATCTCGGCCACTACCGTGAGCATGACGCCGCGTCGGGGCTGAAATTTTGGGTCCAGGTCGGCCTCGGGTGCGAAGGCCACATACTCCGAGAGCAGCTCCCCGGGACCCAGTTGCCACGTCTCTGCAGAAGGGACATCACTGAATCCTTTAAAACCAACGACAGTGTCGGCGGCCCATCCTCAGAGCCTGTGGACCAGGACGGCTTTTCGATCGTCGACCTCAAATATCGACCGCCCGAAGTCGATGTCGTAACTCGCCACCTTTTCATGGAGGATTGCCCGAAAATCTTCAAGATAGAGCACATCGGCGTCCAGTCGCTGAAACAACCAATAAAGTTTGAAGTCAGCCGACATGTCCATGCTCTCCCTCATCTCCTGAAAGTACTGGACTTGAACCTCTGGAATAGTAAGAGGTTGGGGTAAGGTGATAGGCTCGCTGTCAATCTGTTTGGCGGCTTCCTTCAGGAAGCAGACCTGGCGGGACATCCTCCTCCTGTACTCTGTCGCCTTAGCTAGCTGCTCTTCATATTTTTTGTGGAGGTTGTCCAGCTCAGCCCCGTGCAGCTCGGCAAGGTGAGCCAAGTCGGCCTAGTGCCTCTGCTCCAACTCCTCCACGGCGGCAGCCCGCCTTTCTTCGAGCCCAGCCAACTCGGTAGCGTGTTTCTTCACCAGGTCGGCAGTAATGCCAGCGACGAATTCCCTCCCCCGAGCCATCTCGTGGGAAGCCATCTCCGCAGTCTCCCGGGCCTTGGTCAACTCCCCCTCACGGAGCACAAGCTCGTTCTCCAGTGTCGAGGCCCGAGCCACCATATCATTCAGCTCGTTCATGCGCCCCGGGCAAAGCGTGTGCTCTTCCTTGAGCTTTCGAAGGGCAGCCCCGTCTTTCGACACCGTCCGTAGCGTGGACAAGCTCGACCATCGCCCACCCCAAGGTTGCGTACTAGATGAGATGTGTCGGGGTAAGAATAACCGTCGCAGCTTCGGCGACCAGAGTCCAGGACGACATCACGGCCCGAGCTGCCGTCATCGCCTGCTCAGACAGCTGGTGCTTGTTGGGTAGGTCAATAGAGACAGCCAACTTGGCGTCGACGTGCCATTGGTCAGGAAAGCGCGACAGCCTTTCAATAGTGAGGGCTTCTTCTTCCGATTGACCGGGACGTAGGTCAACCACCCGTCCTGGTGGACATGGTCATCCAGCTTGGAGGTCAGAACGACATCCTCCTCCTCTGCCCGGTGCTTCTTTGGAGGCGTCGGGGCTTCCTCCCTTGCCTCGGCGATCCTGTCGGGGGGAGCTCAGTCATTTGTTCCTCTCGAGACCGGCGTTGTTGTCGGGTCACAACTCTCTCAGCGGCACGTTCGCTGTCGTGGTCAGATTCATACCCTTGACCGATGGCCCATTTTCCTCAGTCGCCAGGTAGGCTATTGTTTATTATGTTTTTGTGTTTATTTTTATATTTTTATTTGTGTTATTGAGTCGGTTTTAGGTTTGTTTTAGTGTCGACCGGTCTGATATAGCCATACTGTCGTATAACGGTTTATATGATCAACGGTTCGGAAATAACCGAGTCGACTTAGCCAATGTCGACTCTCTCCGCAGACTCCCTATAATATCTCTGGTCAGGGGTCCAGGCATCCCTCGGTCAACTTCCACGTGTCGACTAGAATAAGTCGATTTCCCCGGAAACAAGGATAAGCGCATCATGGTCTACCGACGACTGAAGGTGACCCGTCGACTCGACTTGGTATCCCGAGTCGACTGAGGAAGTCCCGAGGCTCATAGATCCCCGACGATTCGATACACTTTGATATATCATAGGAAAGCTGTTAAGAATAAGAAGGAAGCTAAATGTTGATAAGAAGAAATCTAAATGCTGACTAGGAGAGGGACAAAATGCGAACCGACCAGGGTATTTTGGACATTTCTAGTAAGTCGGCCAGGGCATCTTGGGAACTTCAGGTAAATATCTTGCTCCTATATAAAGGAGCTGAGGTAACCCTAAAATCCTAACTCCCATTCATTCCATATTCTCCTCCATTACTGCTGTTGTTCAGAGCAGCTCCTCCATCTCTCTCACATACTGACTTGAGCGTCAGAGGCTCTACGCCGGAAACCCCTCCGGCGTTGAGTTCTTGCAGGTTTTCTTGCGGTCCAGTAGCAGTTTGAAGGTGCCAACGACAGATCTGAGCCCATTCTCATCGGTTCGTTCTAGATCTGAGCCCACTTTCATCGGTTCGCTCCAGATCTGGGAAGAGACCCATCATTTTAGCGCCGTCTATGGGGAGTTCTTGAAGGAATTAAGAGCTTTACACCTGGCTTTGATCTGTTTCTGATGGCTAAGAAGGAAGGACTGCAGAAGAATTTGAATGAGGATTTCAGGGCAACATGGACTGACAAGCGGCCTCCGCCGATTCCCAACCCCAGGCCATCGCTCCAAGTGCTTGATTTCCCACCGTTTGGAGCACACGCGCCGTCAGGAGCACGTATGGGGGAGGAGACACCTATCACTCCACCGGGAGTCAATGTCCGAGTGCTTACTCAAGGGGAAGCCAGTCACGTGAAAGACACGAGCGGAGAAGTAGATAGTTATGCATCGACTGAAACATCTCTGAGATTGGGGAGACAGCCTGGACGACTTGAACAGGAGACAAGGCCGCCACCCCAAGTCGAGGAGCAAATAATAACCATGACGAGAAGCGAGATGCAGAGGATGATTGCAGAGGCAGTAGCGGCCCAACTCAAGCAGACGCGGGTCGACCAGCCCAGAATCGACCAGCCCAGGGTCGAGCAACCTCAAATCGAACAGCTTCCCCGGAGCGTGAACAGCAAGCCCAAGCAAGGAACGACACGCTAGAGCAATTGCTAGCTCAGGTGCGAGATCTGCAGTCCCGAGTCGAGGGGAGAAAAATGGGGAGCTCGAGAGGACATCCCTTCTCACAACACATTCTAGATGCCGACTTACCCCATGGGTTCAGGGAGCTTAACATCTGGTACGATGGGTCGACTGATCCCTCTCGTCATCTAAGGAGTTTTAAAAACATGGCAGTACTACAACGCTATAATGACTCCGTTCAATGCCGAGCATTCCTAACGACTCTACGAGGACCTGCCCAGGATTGGTTCCATTAGTTACCTCCGGGAGCCGTCAGGGACTTTGATGGATTCAGCTCAAGTTTTTTGAATCAATTTGCAAGCGTGAAGGCCCAGAAAAAATCTTATTTTACTATAATAGGTATGCAACAGAAGGAGGGAGAGTCGTTACGAGATTATGTGGCGAGGTATACACGAGCATGTGTCGATGTGTCGTCGGCCACTAAGGAAATTAAATCAGGAGGACTAACCAGGGGATTGCTCCCCGGACTGTGCAGAAACTCTTTGGCGAAGCGACCGGGGAGGACCTTCGACAAGGTCCTGGGGAGGTGTGCCAAATATATGAATGTGGAAGAAGCAGAAGCCGATTTCTTGCAGGCGGCAAAGGCGAAAACTCTCCCCGACCCCCGGGAAGAGAAGAAGGATAAGAAGCCAAGCTCGGCGTTGGAAAGGAAAGGATCCCCGAGAGTAGAGAAGGAGGGACGGTCGAGGGGGTGGAGGCCAACTCAGTACACCCCCTTGTCGGCCCCGAATGCGAGAATATTGGAGGTAATGGAGAAGGAAATCCGTGATGATGTTGTCAGATGGCCGCGGACGAAAAAGGATGGACCAACAAAACCCAAAAGCAATATGTATTGTCGGTTCCACAAGGATTATGGGCACAACACTGATGATTGCAGACACCTCAAGGATGAGATCGAGAGGCTAATCAAAGCTGGCCATCTGAAGGAGTTCATTTATAAGGATCGAGAAAGAACCAGTCGACGCCAAGAGAGAAGCAAGAGCCCTCGCAAGAGGGCAAGGACTCCCAACAAGAAGGAGCTCCCTCAGAAGAGAGGGGTAATTCATATGATATTCGGAGGGCCGACTAACGGAGATTCAAATCGGGCAAGAAAAGCATATGCTCGAGGGCGCTATGGAAAAGCCGAGGTGCAGCAAGTGGAGGATAACGGCCCGGTGATGAATTTTGGGCCAGCAGATATGGGCGAAATCGAGAGGCCACATAATGATGCTCTAATGATAACGGCCCAAGTGTCGGGTTACGAAGTGCAGAGGGTGTTCGTCGACACCAGGATTTCGGTGAATGTGATCTTCTATAACTGCCTCAAGAGGATGGAGCTGGATCTTGAGTTAACGCCATTGCATACATCACTTTTTGGATTTAATGGATCAGAAGTTGCACCCCTGGGAGAAACCAGGCTCACAGTCGACTTGGGAGAAGGAGACCTGCGGAAAGTCAAGATGGTGAGATTCGTAGTGGTCGATGTCGAGTCCGCCTACAATGTGATTCTCGGGAGGCCGGCGTTGAACGCATTCCAGGCGGTGGTGTCAACTTACCCCATGAAATGAAATTTCCGGTAGGGAGTCGAGTTGGAGAGGCTCGAGAGGACCAACGATTGTCGAGAACCTGCTATCAGATAGCAGTAAAAACTAACCAACGAACGGAAGCCAAGGAGGGAAAAAAACCGATGTCGAGTGAGAAAAGGCCAAGGGGAGGCGACCTCGAACCACACGGAGAATTGATGGAAATTCAAATCGGGGAAAGAGAAGATCAAACCACCAAAATCGGGAGAGAATTGGAGGACGAGTTGCGCAGACAACTGGTGGAGCTGCTAAAGGAATTCAGGGACATATTCGCTTTCTCCTCTGACGAATTGGCGGGAATCGTCCCAAACGTCATGGAGCATAAACTCAATGTCGATCCCCTCAAAAAGCCCGTAAAGCAGCGACTCAGGCATCATGGGGCCAAAATCGACAAAGCAATTGAGGTGGAAGTAGATAAATTATTAAAGGCCAAACATATCAAAGAAGTCCAATTTCCCGAATGGATATCAAACACTGTAATGGTCAGGAAAGCACTGAACAAATGGCGCATGTGCATTGACTTTCGCGACTTGAATCTAGCATGCCCAAAGGATCATTATCCGCTGCCAAGGATTGATCAGCTAGTCGACTCGACGGCCGGCTGCGAGTTATTGAGTCTGATGGACGCATCTCAGGGATATCATCAAATCCCATTGGCCCAGAAGATCAGAGGAAAGTGAGTTTTGTGACGAGCAAGGGGACATATTTTTACGTTGTTATGCCCTTCGGACTCAAGAACGCGGGGGTGACTTACCAAAGACTGATGGATCGGATGTTCAAGTCGCAGATCGGGCGCAATATGGAAGTGTACGTGGACGATATTCTTGTGAAGAGTAGGTCCTCGGCTTCGCATATCGAGGATCTAAAAGGAACATTCAAGACACTAAGAACGTTCGGGATGAAGTTGAATCCAGGAAAATGCGCCTTCGGAGTAAGAGCAGGGCGATTCCTTGGCTATGTTGTAACTGAAAGAGGGATTGAGGTGAACAAAGACAAGGTGAAAGCCATAATCGACATGGCACCACCAAGAAATATCAGATAAGTACAAGTCTTAACAGGTCTAATTGCTGGGCTGAGTAGATTCATCGCCCGGGCTGCGGAAAGAGGCTTCCCGTTCTTCAAGTTGCTCAAAAAGAAAACTTTTTAATGGAATGATGAGGCGCAAATGGCATTCGAAAAGTTGAAGGAATTCCTAAGCGAACTGCCGCTGTTGACAAAACCAGAACCTTGAGACGAGTTGATACTCTACATCTCGGTAGGAGTATTCTCAATAAGTTCAGTATTGCTGCGAGAAGCAGGGGGGTGGCCATCAACCGATTTATTATACAAGTCGAGTACTACAAGGGGCGGAGATGTGGTACTACGAGGTCGAGAAGGCTTCCTTGACGTTGGTAGTAACGGCTTGAAAGTTGAGGCCCTATTTTTTGAATCACACAGTAGTAGTCAGGACAAACTTTCAACTGGGAGAGACCCTGGGTCGACCTACCGTTTCGGGTCGACTCGTGAAGTGGGTTGTCGAGCTAAGTGAATACTCCATCAAATATGAACCGAGGCGAGCCATAAAAGCCCAAGCCCTAGAGGATTTCATCCAAGAAGGAACTAAAGGGGAAGAAAAGAGATGGATCATGCATGTCGAAGGATCCTCAGCTGCCAAAGGGTCGGGTCTAGGGGTTGTCCTAATATCTCCCGAAGGCGAACAACTCGACTTTGCCATCAGAATGGGCTTCAAGGCCTCGAACAATGAAGCAGAGTATGAGGTGCTAATTAAAGGGATCCAACTCGCAATTGGTGGTGGAGCGACAGAAATCATGGCCCATTCCGACTCACAATTGGTCGTTGGCCAAGTAATGGGAAACTGCAAAGTGAAAGAAGACAGAATGATGAAGTATGGTGAGAAAATCCAAAGCCTCATACAAGGTCTGTAGAAGTTCGAGCTGACTCAAATCTCTCGCAAGGAAAACAAGCGAGCCGATTGGCTCACAAGAATTGCAAGCTCTAATGAAGGAAAAATGGGAGGTCATATTACCACGATGCACCTGGAGGGAAGTGTCCTAAGCCAAACAATGGAAGTCGACAAAAAGGACGATTGGAGGAAGTCAATTCATGAACTCCTGCAGGGACGCATACCTGCAGGAGATAAACAAGAAGCAGAGAAAGTTGCCCGATATCTAACCAAGTACATTGAAGTCAACGGGATCCTGTACAAGAAGTCGATGATTGGGCCTCACCTGCGCTGCGTTCCTGAAGAAGAAAAGAACCATGTCCTAAAAGAAATTCATGAAGGATGTTGCGGGGCGCACGCAGGGTCTCGAGCCTTAGCCGGCAAAGCCTTGAGAGAAGGTTACTACTGGCCAAAGATACGAAAAATGGCTGAACGGTTAGTGCGGGGATGCGAGAGATGCCAACGACACGGTCCGATTCCCCATATCCCGGCTGAAACCATGACGACAATCAATTGCCCGATACCCTTCGCTCAATGGGGAATCGACTTGGTGGGACCCTTGCCAATGGGAACGGGGCAAAGGAAATTCCTTGTAGTCGCTGTCGACTACTTCAGTAAATGGGTTGAGGCAGAACCGCTGGCAAAGATTACCGAAGAAAAAATGATACAGTTCCTATTCAACATCTGTTGTCGATTCAGAGTCCCGAAGATATTAATTTCAGATAATGGAACTCAATTTCAGGGCAAGCGAATCCAGGCATGGTGTCTCAACATGGGTATCAAACAGCGATTCGCCTCAGTGGCACATCCCCAAGCGAATGGCCAAGTCGAGGTGACAAACCGAACTATCCTTCAAGGACTGAAGAAGAGGCTGGAGAAAGCGTCGGGAGCGTGGGTCGACGAGTTGACAACAGTTCTTTGGGCCTATCGGACGACTCCGAGAAGCTCAACGGGCCAATCCCCATTCCACATGGTGTATGGAATGGACGCGCTCCTACCCATCGAAGTGGGCTTACTGTCTCACAGGTCGACATTCTATGAAGAAGGAAAAAATGATGAAATGGTTGTGGAAGCTCTCGACTCAATCGAAGAAGGGCGAGAGGAAGCGTGGGTGCGATCTGTCAAGTACAAGCAAAAGATGTGTGCAGCTTTTGACAAGAAAGTTCGAACTCGACGTTTCCAAGTCGGAGACCTCGTCCTCAAGCGAGCAGACGCCCTCAAGCACGTGGGAAAACTTGAAGCCAATTGGGAGGGCCCCTTCACAGTCGCAAAGGTTCTTGAAAGGGGAGCGTACGAACTCGAAGATGGAGAGGGTCGACAGCTGCCTCGATCTTGGCACGTGATCCATCTTAAACACTTTTACGCTTAAGATTGTGCCCCGCACTCTTTTGTACTGAACAACATTCAAATCAAATTCAGTTATGAAATAAACTTCAAATTTACGTTTCAATTATGTCTTTTACATTTCATTATGTCGACCCTATCATGCTTACTCGAAGAATCGAACTTTTTTAAGAACTGCAAAACAGTAACATATTACAGTAGTGAACTTAAATAAACTACGAAGTGATAACTCGAGTAGAATCTCGACGAGGCTATGAAGCCTACGACTACGAAGTCGATTTTGAACAACTACAAAGTTGTAACTCGAGTAGAATCTCGACGAGGCTATGAAGCCTACGACTACGAAGTCGATTTTGAACAACTACGAAGTTGTAACTAGAGTAGAATCTCGACGAGGCTATGAATCCTACGACTACTAAGTCGATTTTGAACAACTACGAAGTTGTAACTCGAGTAGAATCTCGACGAGACTATAAAGCCTACGACTACGAAGTCGATTTTGAACAACTACGAAGTTGTAACTCGAGTAGAATCGACGAGGCTATGAAGCCTACGACTACGAAGTCGATTTTAAACAACTACGAAGTTGTAACTCGAGTAGAATCTCGACAAGGCTATGAAGCCTACGACTACGAAGTCAATTTTGAACAACTAAGAAGTTGTAACTCGAGTAGAATCTCGACGAGGCTATAAAGCCTACGACTACGAAGTCAATTTTGAACAACTACGAAGTTGTAACTCGAGTAGAATCACGACGAAGCTATGAAGCCTATGACTACGAAGTCGATTTTGAACAACTACGAAGTTGTAACTCGAGTAGAATCTCGACGAGGCTATAGCCTACGACTACGAAGTCGATTTTGAACAACTACGAAGTTGTAACTCGAGTAGAATCTCGACGAGGCTATGAAGCCTACGACTACGAAGTCGATTTTGAACAACTAAGAAGTTGTAACTCGAGTAGAATCTCGACGAGGCTATGAAGCCCATGACTATGAGATCGATTTAAACAACTAGAAAATTGTAACTCGAAGTAGAATCTCGACGAGGCTATGAAGCGTACGATTGCGAAGCCTACGACTACGAAGTCAATTTTAATAACTACGAAGTTGATTTAGACAATGAAAAATACACTCAAGATATCGAAATCGAAGAAAGCCCACCCTAATTACTAAGCATTTACGGTAATGCAAGAACAAAAAAAAATGACGAGATATGAGGAAAATGATATTATTCATAATAAAGTCATTACAAGAGAATCGCCTCGACCTTTACATTTTGAAAACAGGTCGAGAGCGACAATAAAAAAACTCAAAAGCGAAGCTCTGAAAATAAAAAGGCGACAGCCTCCAAACAACCCTAAACATCGCTCTCCTGGACCTCTTCATCAAGATTATTCCCACGTGGATGAGGTAGTCCAGTCGGATCAATGGAGGGAGTAGGAGGGGCCTCCAGCTGATAAGAGAGCTTGGCGACCTGAATAGCCTTGGCCTCGAGGCCAGACCACCACGGGTAATCGTCCGGAAGGGATGTGTCACCCTCATAGCCATCGGGGTCGGGAAGCGCACGCCTCATTGCCTCGCGGTCGAGTTTTCCGGCAAACTCAGACCCCTCCACTACCTCCTCCCACGCGTCGAAAGTATGATCGAAGTACTGAATGGCAGCAGGGCAGAGTCTGTCGAGAAACTCAAGCGAGTTGCAGAAAGCCTTGACGACTTCCTTGCGGTAGGACTCGACAAAGGCAGAGCCCACGGCGGATCTCAGAAATGACCTCTGGCCCTGCACGGTGCTGATATCCCTCTCGAACACCACCTCCTCTCGAGCCTTTTCGAGGTCGGCCGAGCTTCTCATTGTCGTGCTGGGCCACGGCCTTGTCGGCTCTTAGCTTATCGACCAAAGCCTTAGACCCCTCCAAGTCCGCCTTCAGCTTGGCGATTTCTCTAAGTTGCGCCTCGCATCTGTCCTCGAGGGCCTTAGTGGAGGAGGTAGGGGCCTTGGTACCCGCCTCGAGGCCGGGAAGAATGGCTGCTAAGAACTACAAAGAAAAACGAGTAAGCAAATAATACAAAATTTATAAACATAAACGCTAAACTCAAGTACATAGTACATACCCGAGTAAGGCACTGGGTAGCGTAGCAAGAGCGCTCGTAATCATTCCCCTCGATACGGGCCTTGTCGATCTTAGGGAGTAGAGAGTTAAGGTATCTCGCCACCTTATGCGGCTCTGGATGATTCCAGAGCCGAGATGGCATTTTGACCATCACGTCCTTATATGTGACGGTAGAGGCAGCACTCCTCTCAACAGCTTTCTCTTTGCCCTTGTCGGCTTTACGACGCTTAAGGTCGTCAGGAAGCAGGGAGGGGGCCCGGTCGTCTTGAGGCCTCTCACGGTTGCCAGGCCCTGAAGGGTTAGATCTCTTAGCGGCAGCGGCTGACTTCGATCCGGACCCACCAGGCGGAGGAGGAGCAGATCCGCCTGCCGACGGCCCCATGGGCTATTTCTTCTTCACCTCAAAGCGCTTGAGTTCTTTGACTGAAACAAAAACAAAATAATCAAGCAAGGCTGGAAGAAAATAGAAGTAAAACTCAACATTATGAGAAATGTTAAAAAGCTTACGAGGATCATCGAGTCGAGAAAGATCATCATACAGAACGATTCGAGCGTGATTGACTAATTCACGATCTCTTATTATACGATGAGCACTATAAGTATGTTTATTCAGCTCTTCTAAGAGCTTTTCGAAATTCTCGGAACGAGATTGTTTCGTCTGTTTAACCTTTGTGCTTATCCAATTATTTACATAAGGATAAGCACCGACGGGGGGACGAATAAACACGAATTTCGACTTCCATTCCGTAATATTCGAGGAAAGGTCGTCGAGAAAGGTGACACCAGAACGACGAATTAAGCAGTGGGCTCCCTTTTGGAGACGGTAGCTATAACAATAATGGAAAAATTCGGCTAAGAAGAAACGAAGGACTATGCGAGAAACAACGATAAAGGCTATCATAATACACAAGGTGTTTGGGGAGAATTGATTTATTGAGATACTATACAGATCGCTTATCTCCAAAAGCTCGACTTGGATAGGGAAGCGGTGACCAAAGATAACTTGGTCGACAAAAGAAGGATGACAGCCTTACGGGGGACAGGTGAAATCACTGTCAGGGCCTGGAGCAACCAACTCCCAGTCGAAGGGAAGCCCGCTAAATTGTCTAAAGCTCTCGACTTGAGCCACAGAGGCGTAAGAAAAAGGGTTTAAAGTGGCTAATTTGGCCAGAGGACAGACTATGGATACAATCTCTCGAGGGTCAACGAGAGGAGTAATTATTGATACAGGTACAGGACTGGTGCTATATACAGGAATATCTAACAACCTAAGGGGAATACCTCGAGGAATCAAGTCGAGGCGAGGAGAATCTCCCCGGGGACTCCTTGAGATCTCTACTAAGCCACCATCTAATAGTGCCTGATCATATTCAGCCCAGTAGACCTTCGGGGTGGAAGCGCACGATGAAGAAGGAGAAGCGTTAACCATCCTATAACCGACTATCTCGACTGAGCCAGAGTCAGATTGGTCGAGGCCCCTATCGATCAATTTCTCGAGTGTGTCAGGCGAAGAGCCGGAATTGGAAGCTAGAAGAAAAAGAATCGAAAGCGAAGATCAGTCATCACGAAACAAAATCAAAAAAAGCACAATCGACTCACCTAAGTCGACAAAAACACAAGAATGGGAGCAATATGGTGTGATTCGTTGAACATGACGGCAAACCGACATGAGGCCAACTAGAGGAAAGTACAGAAAGGAAGAAAGCGGGTGTCGATAAGAATCGACATGATAAAAGCCGACAAGCGGTTACACGCTATAACCCAGCCACACGCTAACAATTAACTAGAACGGAGAATGTGCACACAAGATTCAACGCAATCTTCAAGAGAAGTTCGAAGAACACGAAGAACACGAAGAACACACAAGGGTGCAGAAAAACCCAAAAACCCAGAAAAATACAAGAAAGAAGAAAGAATAGAGTGGTAGAGAGAATAAAGCACTTACCCATATTACTCATGATGGCCTGAAAGTTGATTAAGATGCCGGTGCTGCGGAAAAAATCACCGGAGAAAAAAGCTCGGATTGCTAGATTGCCGGAGTTGCAGAGGAAATTCAGAAGAGGTGGAAAGTGTTCAAAGAAGAAGTTCAATCATACTTATAGGAGATGAAGATAGATGCTAGCCGTTAGATTAACAGGGAAACCAACGATCCTGATGAAGCACAGAATACGAGGAGTCAGCGATTGACAGGACGCGCGTCACTCAAAGGAATTGAAATTTGAAATTTCAATAAGAGCGTCAGTGTCAGACTTATCTTGAAAGATAGCCATTAATAGAGAATATTTGACCCAAATAGCGAGGCATGATAAGAATCCAAGGAAAATCAGATATCCCAAAGTCAAGAAGAAGTGACAATCGCCCCCTTTTCACATCAATTTCAACACGATTACTAGAATACATCGGATTTTTCGAAACGGCTATATAGCCGACTCAAACAACTATAAAGTTATGAACCTTTAGCACAGGTCAAAGGTTTATCCAGGCCAAGGAAGACAGCTATGAAGCTGTCGACATCATTGCTCGACTTCGACCAGCTCGCAAGAAGGGTTAGAAGAAGATGACTTGAAAAATTTTTAGTTCAACAACTATGAAGCTGTCGACATCATTGCTCGACTTAGACCAACCCTCAAGAAGGGTTGGGAGAATATGACTTGGAAAAATTTTTAGTTCAACAGCTATGAAACTGTCGACATCATTGCTCGACTTCGACCAGCTCGCAAAAAGGTTTGGGAGAAGATGACTTTGAAAAATTTCTAGGTCAACAGCTATGAAGCTGTCGACATCATTGCTCGACTTCGACCAGCTCGCAAGAAGGGTTGGGAGAAGATGACTTGGATAAATTTTTTAGTTCAACAGCTATGAAGCTGTCGACATCATTGCTCGACTTCGACCAGCTCACAAGAAGGGTTGGGAGAAGATGACTTGAAAAATTTTTAGTTCAACAGCTATGAAGCTGTCGACATCATTGCTCGACTTCGACCAGCTCGCAAGAAGGGTTGGGAGAAGATGACTTGGAATTTTTTTTTTTTCG
>CACSLK010027842.1:4775943-4790527 GCA_902706635.1 Striga hermonthica
TGAGATGTTTGAGATGTTTGAGATGTGTATAGGAGAGAGCCCTATTTATAGGTGTAGGAGAGAGAGTCTTGGAAAAGAAGACATCAATTTGATTGGTCCTTCTTGATTTGATATAATCTCTTCCCTTATCCTAAGATTTGATATAATCTCTTTCCTTATCCTAAGATTTGACTTGGTGGGCAAGAAACAATTACTTTATTAATTAAATATCTTATTTATTTTAGATTTATGTCCCAAAAATAAATAAAGATATTAATTAATAAAATATTAAAATTTTTATGTCTACAGTCCCTACCCTCAAAACTTTCCTTACGCAACCAGTCTCTATAGTTATATACATGTCGCCGATTAGCATGGTCGTGTGGATTTTTTTCATGGACGGCGGCCAAAATATTTGCTGGTGTCACATGCGCAACAGTCATTCACGAATAATTTTTTTGGATGACACGCTTATGCCGCTCGACTGTCGATGGCCCTCAGGATACACGGCAAATGAATGATTATGGTATCCCTTCGTTTCGTCTTGACTCGTGTGGATCATCCAGTATGTCGATCTGGCAACACGCTTTACTTGTATATCAAAAGGGCACTGGCACGCTTTCGTTTTTGAACGTCTCGAAACAACTTTATTCATATCTACGTTTTTGCCTCTATAACGTTCGCCTCGATCGCACTTCAAGATCTTCAGCCTTCCGGGTTTTTTGTGTTTTGAAATAGTAAGAAAGAAACCATTTAGAATTGCCGTACTTTTTGCATCCTTAATAGCCTCCACATCACTAATAAACAGCGTAGTTGTATTGAAAGCGGAACGGTAATCAACACCATCTCCTCCAAAATCTTCTAAAGACACCTCCAATGTATTTAATAATTTTAAAGCATTTAAAATTAATAAAAAAAAAAAAATAAAATAAAAAAAAATAAAAAAAGGTGTCCGGCCGGTCGGACCGGCCGGACCGGGTCATAACCGGCCGTCGTGGCCGGACACCAAGTGGGCCGTACGACCGGTCGGTTAGTACAACGACCGGACCGTACGGCCACAATTTTCGCACGGCCAGGGGCGTGTCCGGTCGTACCGGCCGGACGCCTTTGTGAATGTCCGGTCTGGTCGGCCGGACACCGCCGGTGCCGTGCGAAAATTGTGGCCGGACAATTTTTTTTTTACCTCTGAACTGCTGGACATCTTGCGAACACAATAAATGAAAAGGGAAAAATCGTCCAAGGGGGGCGGTGACTAGTAATAAGGGGGGCGGTAAATAATAATGCCCTTATTTATTTGTTGTTTCGGATGTATGAATCCATTGTTGTAAATTGGAATCCTCAATATTCACCAAGCACCATCAATCAACTAAGCATAAAAGATGTGCAGTAAAGAGAACGAGAAAAGAAGCAGAAAAGTATCATCTTATTTATCGGTATAATCACCCTTTTAGAGCATCTCCAAGAACCTCCCTATTTCTCTTTTTTATCTCAAAAATAGGGATTTTCTCTCAAAAACTGTCTCCAACAGTTCCCCTAAACTTGGTCCTATTTTTAGGGTGACCTCAAATAGAGGCTTCTCTTCCTCATTTCTGGGGAGGGAAAAACGACCCCCCATTTCAAATAATAATAATAATAATAATAATAATAATAATAATAATAATTTAAAAAGAAATAATATTATATTAATACATGAAAAAATATAACAAATAATTAATAATAAATTACTAATAATAATAATTAAAATTAAAAAATTAAAAAAATAAAAATTGTTCAAAAAAATAATTTATTTGATTAAAAATTAATAAATTATAATAACAATTAGTATAATATTAATAATAATCTAAAAAGAAATAATATTATTTAATAAAGGAAAAATTATAAAAAATAATTAATAATAAATTACTAATTATAATAATTAAAAAAATTAGTGAATATTATACAATTAGTTAATTACTATTATAATCGTTAACAATTACAATATCAAGTGGGCTTCAAGTGGGCTTTTAGATAGATTTGTGGGTCTGGTTCATATTCAAATTATAAAATAGGGAGACTCTTGAAGAACAACAGAAAATAGGAAGCAAATGGATATAGGATGACTCCTTATTTCTCCAAATAAGAAGTCTAAAATAAGAAGTCTCTTGGAAGTGCTCTTATAGAGTTTATAATAGAGAAACCCTAAAACCTAATCTTCCTAATTAATGCACTTCAGGCCCCATTATCTATTAGTAATGTCCATATTAATATATTTATAACACTCCCCCTTGGACATTACTAAAAAGAGTACATGATTTATAAAAATTCATGTGTTATACTAGCTGTCTCGTTAAAAACCTTTAACTAATAAACCCATTGGGAAAAACTTAGCTAAAGGAAAAAAGAGTACAACATTTGGTCTTCAGGACCTAATCTTCGGGATTATTTTGAGTTTTTCTCTCCTCCTGAAGACAATAGTCTTCCCAGTTTACGCATACCAATACCATAAATGTATTAGTCAAGGGAAAAAGAGTACATGATTTATAAAAATTAGTCAAGGGAAAAAGAGTACATGATTTATAAAAATTCATGTGTTATACTAGCTGTCTCGTTAAAAACCTTTAACTAATAAACCCATTGGGAAAAACTTAGCTAAAGGAAAAAAGAGTACAACATTTGGTCTTCAGGACCTAATCTTCGGGATTATTTTGAGTTTTTCTCTCCTCCTGAAGACAATAGTCTTCCCAGTTTACGCATACCAATACCATAAATGTATTTTTCAAAAGTAGATGTGGGAAGGGATTTGGTGAATAGGTCTGCCAAGTTCTCGCTAGACCTTACTTTTTGTACAATAATCTCACCGCTCTTCTGAAGCTGGTGTGGGTAAAAGAATTTTGGATCAGTGTGTTTTGTCATGCTTCCTTTGACATACCCACTACTCATTTGTAAAACACAAGCTGCATTTTCCTCATAAAGGACAGTGGGGGTTATATCATTTGTAATTCCACATGATCCACGGATATGTTGGATTAAAGATCTTAACCATACACATTTGCATGAAGTCTCGTATAAAGCAATTAATTCTGAATGGTTTGAAGATGTAGTAACCATGGATTGCTTGACCGACTTCCAAGAGATTGCAGTACCACCACAAAGAAAAACATAACCAGTCTGTGATCTAGCATTATGGGGATCAAGCATATAACCAGCATCCGAATAGCCCACCAATGTCGTATCTTGATTTTTCTTATAAAGTAAACCAAGATCTTGTGAACCTTGAAGATACCTAAAATTATGTTTAACACCATTCCAGTTTCTCCTCGTAGGAGAAGCACTAAACCTTGCTACCAAGTTTACTGCAAATAGGCCTGGTGCAATTTGCAAGATAAAGTAACGCGCCAATGGCGCTCAAGTAAGGAACTTCTGGTCCTAAATTTTCTTCGGTATCTTCTTTAGGTCTAAATGGGTCCTTATCCGCTTCAAGGGACCGGACAACCATTGGTGTGCTAAGTGGATGAGATTTATCCATGTAGAATTTTTTCTAAGACCTTCTTCAAGTAGGTTGTCTGGTGTACAAATATTCCTTCAGGGAGATGCTCGATCTGCAGGCCGAGACAATATTTGGTTTTACCCAAATCTTTCATTTCAAACTTCGTCTTTAGGCATGAGCTAGCTTTATCAAGCTCCTCTCGTGTGCCAATTATATTGATGTCGTCGACATAAACTGAAATGATACAAAAGCCATTCGTTGACTTCTTTATAAACACACAGTACACATCGTTATTCACATAATTATTTTTCAACAAAAACTCACTCAGTCGGTTGTACCACATTCTACCCGACTGCTTTAAGCCATATAATGACTTTTGTAATTTAATGCTATACATGTTGCGCGTTTCATTTTCCCTTATTTCGGGAACCTTTAATCCTTCAGGATTTTTCATATATATATTTGTGTCTAATGACCCATATAAATATGCGGTCACGACATCCATTAACTGCATATCTAAGTTCATAGTTACTACCAGAGATATCGAATAGCGGAAAGTTATTCCATCCATTACAGGAGAATATGTTTGATCAAAATCAATTCCAGGTCTCTGCGAAAACCCTTGAGCAACTAATCTCGCTTTGTATCTCACCACATCATTATTTTCATTTCTCTTTCGCACGAACACCCATTTATATCCTACTGGGATAACATTTTGAGGTGTACGTGCAATAGAGCCAAAAACTTTTCGTTTATTTAGCGAGTCTAGTTCAGCGTCAATTGCCTCTTTCCATCTTACCCAATCGGAGCGCTTCCGGCACTCTACAATTGATTTTGGTTCTGGATCCAGATTATTGGAGATGGTAAAAGCAACTATAGAGGCAAATGTGTCGTCGACGACTATGTTACTTCTATTATAAGTTTCTCCTGTATCAACAAAATTCGTAGCTACTTCAATATTTACATCAACCAGATCTTCATCATTTCCCAATATATATTGATCTGGATGTTCGCAATCCTAGTATTTTTATTATTTGTTGCACGTGCATTTAAACTAGGATTTTCGCCTTCTGGACGATTCTCTTCTGGAGATTTCGGGAGTGATTCAATATTCTTATTAGATTTCGTTTTCCGCGGACTATTGTCTTTTGTACCAACGAGTCTACCACGCTTCTGGCATGGAGCATCTGCAGGATTATTAGATTTTATGGGGACTTCCACTCATTGTGGAGCATTTATTGAAGGTACATGAGATTTGGGGCGAAATTTCAAAATTGGTCCTATAACTTGGCCACTGTCCAAAAAACCACCCCTATATTGACCACTTTCAATTTAGGTCCTATAATTTGTCGATTTCATCAATTTTGGTCCTTTTTATCCGGACCCTGGATTAAAAAGTGACGTGGCATGACGTGTCAATTTTTTAAGGTTACATGGCGTGATTATGATCTACGTGGCACGTCAATTTTGGTCCTATAATTTGACGATTTCATCAAATTTGGTCCTTTTTTATGCGTACCCTGGATTAAAAAGTGACGTGGCATGAAAAAAGGACCAAAATTGATGAAATCGACAAATTATAGGACCTAAATTGAAAGTGGTCAATATAGGGGTGGTTTTTTGGACAGTGGCCAAATTATAGGACCAATTTTGAATTTTTGCCTGAGATTTGGTCACTCCTTTATGATCAGTAAATGCATCTGGCGGATTATTTGCTAATTATTGCAAATTAATTATCTTTTGAACTTCAAGTTCAGTTTGATTAGTGCGTGGATCTAAATATTGTAGATTTTCTACATTCCAAGAAATTTCTCGGCATTTATTTAAGTTTGGGCTTTTATCTCCCCCTAATGTCGGAAAATTCTCTTCATCGAATATGCTCAGGGTACCTAGCTGTAAATTGATCCCCAGTCATGGGCTCTAGGTATTTGAGAATAGACGGAGATTCATAGCCAATATATATACCTAGCTTTCTATGAGGGCCCATAGAGGTACGCTGTGGTGGTGAGATGGGAATATAGATTGCACAACCAAATACTCGCAGATGGGAAATGTTAGGTTCTTTACCACTCACTAGTTGTATAAGGGAGTAATCATGATATGCAGTAGGTCGGATTTGAATTAGGCAGCAACATGTAAAATTGCATGTCCCCAACATGTAATTGGTAAGTTGAAATTTTGTAACAATGGTCTAGCAATTAATTTGATGCGCTTAATGAGTGATTTGGCTAGACCATTTTGTGTGTGGACATAAGGTACCGGATGCTCCACTTTGATGCCCAGTGACATACAGTAATCATCAAAAGCTTTCGATGTAAATTCACCGGCGTTATCCATTATAATAGTTTTAATTTGATAATCAGGAAATTGAGCTCTTAATTTTAGCAAGAAGCTTTGGAAAAGCCTGATTTCTAGTGGATAATAAACAAACATATTTCCATCGAGTGGAAGCATCTATTAGTACCATGAAATATCGAAAAGGTCCCGAAGTGGGATGAATCGGACCACAGATATCACCTTGAATCCTATGAAGGAACATAGGAGATTCAATTCCAACTTTAGTACGTGAAGGTCTTAATATTAATTTTCCCTTTGCACAAGCAGCACAAATAAATTCATTAAAAGAAGGGAGATTGCTGCTAGATATGGTATGCCCAATAGAGGTAGAAATAATCCGACGCATCATACTAAGGCCAGGATGACCCAATCGCTCATGTCATAATTTAAATGAATTTGGATCCTTAAATTTTAAGCTCAGTGTAACATGATTAATAGAAGGTCGAATGTAAGTATGGTACAAGCCTGAGGAGAAAGAGGGAAGTTCTTCTACAATTTTTTTTTGACTTCCTTGTGAATGAGTCATAAGAAGATACTCTATATTGTTCTCAGTCTTAGTTTCAAGATGAAAACCATTAGATCGAATATCTTTAAAACTAAGGAGTGTTCTTTGTGATTCGGGGTACAAAAGTGCATCGTTAATTATTAATTTGGTACCCTTAGGAAGAGTAAGTAAAGCTCTGCCGGAGCCTACTATCAAGATTTTATCATGACCAATTGTAGAAACACTCCCTTTCTTTTCATTTAAAGTTTGAAAAAAATTCCTATCTTTCAAAATAGTGTGCGTAATAGCACCGTCGACCAGACATAAAATGCCCTCTTTCTCCATAAGATGCAAACTAATGAATGGTTGTGGTACACTAAAATAAAATTAAACATTGCAAGCAAACAAAACAATCATGAAATTCTAATCAAATCATAACATATGAAAAACAAACCAATAGCAAAAATAAACCACAAATGTCTGACGAAACAAAAGAAATCAGAATTGTCTAACAACATGAAACAACCCATAAAATAAAAATATTCAGTTCTAAGATAAAATGCATATTAATCACACAACATCACCATAGTCCTCGAGCTCGATCTTCAATAAATCATCATCATCATTGATGGCTAAATTTGCTTCAGGCAAACTAGAATGATGTGATTCACCTTGAGAGGCCTTTCCTTTCTTATCCTTAAGCATTCTTTGATAGGCCTCAACTAAATGCCGAGGAGTACGACATGTGCGGGACCAATGACCACTGCATCCACACCTATAGCAAACTTGCTTATCTTGATTAGCTTGTGGAGCGTCGATGTTAAGATTTTCTTTACGACCTGTCGTTCCTCAACACCATGACCTCGTCCGCGTATATTTTTATGCTTGTGAGTAGTCGCATGTGTTTCAGGCACTGCTTAAGTTCCAACTGGTCTAGCGTTATAATTTTTCATCAACAATTGGTTGTGTTTTTCGGCTACAAGCAAGGCAGATATCAGCTCAGAGTGAGTTGCATAGTTTTTAGCCCTATACTGCTGCTGGAGTACAAGGTTACTAGCATGAAAAGTTGATAAAGTTTTTTCAAGCAACTCGTCCTCTGTAATGTTCTACTTACAGAGTTTCAGTTGTGAAACAATACGATGTAGTGTCGAATTATACTCAGTGACAGATTTAAAATCTTGAAACCGAATATTAAGCCAGTCATATTGAGCTTGAGGGAGAATAATGACCGTTTGTTGGTCAAACCGATCCTTCAGGGATTTCCAAAGATTAGCGGGCTCATTTTCGGTGAGGTATTCATTTTTCAAATCTTTATTGAGATGATGACGAAGAAAAATCAATGCTTTCGCCTTCTGGGCGATAGTGCTCTGAGATTTAGAATCAATTGTGGCACTTAAGTCAAATGAGGCTAGGTGAATCTCAACATCAAGGGCCCAAGTCAAATAATTACTTCCATCAAGGGCGAGCTCAACAAATTCTCTTTTGGTGATATCAGACATCTAAAATTTATTCAATACAAACATAATATGATTATTGAAGGATATTATGAATAAAAAAATCCATGAAACTGCACATTTATTGATCAAGTAATTAGAATATAATTCACACGGCATATAACAGATTACGGAAAAGGATTCAGTTACTAAACTATCATGCAACATATATAATTAAAGCATAACAGTAATTCAATTTGTTTCAATTTTTTTTTTTTTACTAATCTGTGATGCTTCGAGAAAATAATCCGTGATGAACCATGCATGTATATATAAATCACATCCAAGTTTATATACCAATCCAATCAGAACATCAATTATTTCATGTCTGCCAAGCATATGAAAATCCAATTCCAGCAAATAAGGCAACATGATCAGTAAATAAATATTCATGTTTTGTTAATCAAGCCTTTCCACTTAATATCATAATCAGAAAGCCAAACAAAATTGCAAAAAACTGAATGCAATTCACATGATGTAAATAATTCTAATCAATGCAATTTGCAATAAGAATTCTGCAACAACTATCTCAGATGTAGTACGGCAATTTCGTTTTAAATTGCGTAACTAATTGTGTAAATAATTATGTCCAGCAAATCAATGAAGCTTGACCCATTACTAAATACTCATACAATAACTCCAAGGAGTACCCCGAAGCATTGAAGCAATTCATTGAACATGAAATTCTTATGAATTGAGGAAACAGATCTCGAAAAGTACCTTGCAGGAAAAACACGATTTTTTCCTAGGGCAAACACCAATAACGAACTAGAGCGTACTGATAACGTGTTGTAAATTGGAATCCTCAATATTCACCAAGCACCATCAATCAACCAAGCATAAAAGATGTGCAGTAAAGAGAAAAAGAAAAGAAGCATAAAAGTATCATCTTATTCATCGGTATAATCATCCTTTTATAGAGTTTACAATAGAGAAACCCTAAAACCTAATCTTCCTAACTAATTGACTTCAGGCCCAACTATCTATTAGTAATGTCCATATTAATATATTTATAACATCCATCAGTTTATTTGGATGGTTCAATTTGGATGAATTTGGTTTTGGTTGATTATTTGCATGGGCATAAATTAGATTTATGTGAATTAAAGGTTAAACTCTTAAACCTATTTTTTGGTCTTAGAATTTATATCTTGGACTTTGAATATTAGTATAAAATTATATATATTTTGAGATAAATTAATTGGAGTAACATGTCGCAAAAACGACCTCCTTGGTGGAAATTAATTTGTTTTGAAATATAAAAAGGTAGGGGTGCGTGTAATTTGACAGAGTATTAACCGGCCCAAATGAAGGGGAGTACTCATTAGTATTGCGGTAATAAATATTGCGGTAATAAACGTGTCATGATTATTTGGTTATACATGTGAACAATAAGTCGACCCAAAGGAAAATTTATTGTTTGATACGTTCTTATTGCCAACGTTAGATTACTGCATCAAGATGTCAATTACAAGTTAATATTTTGTCCAAAGATAAAATATTAATGGAGTCACGATGTTGATGGGTCTACTTCGAGATTTGAAGTGAACCTGTGGTAATGGGCTCCGATCTGCTCGAACCGTCTCCAAATTTCCTTCAAACGCTACGAACACCTGCAAGAACTTTACACCGGAAGTGTTTTCGGTGGAGAGTCTCCGACGCTCAAGTCAGTATGAGAGTGATGAGGTGAGCTCTGCTCAGTAGGAGCAGCCACTAAGTAAATGAATGGAGAGAGTCCAAGTTAGGGTTTATGGTTACCTAACTCTCTTTATATAGTGGTAAAACACTTACTTGAAGTACCCAAAATGCCCTGGCCGACTTACCTGAAGTGTCTAAAATGCCCTGGTCGTTTTGCATTCCATCCACCTCTTAGTCAGCATCTAGATTCCTTCTTATCCTGTGTAAATTCACCCTTGTTCGGAGGTTTCCTTATACAACTCCGAAGTGTATGGGAGTCGTCGGAGTTCTTGTCGACCCAGAGCTGTATTAGTCGACTTCAAGCATCGTCGAGTGAACTTAGGTTTACAAATATTTAGAGACTGTGCTTCGCTTACTCGTCTTTTCAAGAGAAGTGAACCGCTATCGGGTTAACGGAAATTCTTTGATGGCACATGAGCAAGGTCGACTTCAGGGAAGTCGACTTGCCGATGTCGTCGTCAGTGGCCATAACGTCGAATAACCAACATTTGAACCGGACTATGATAATATAGGGCTTTATCATCTAGTCCCCCTTCAAAAATTACTCTAAGCGACTTTGAGTTTAAGAGTAAATTAGGTAGTTAGACTTTCCTCAAATATCATTGACCGATTCTCTCATGATGCTATGTTGTTCGTCTGGTGCCGATGGTATTTATAGCTTCCTTTGTTGCCTATGTTCTTTTGTTGATAGTTTGTATCGTCTTTGTCTTTAACTTGCCATGTCGATGGCTTACTTTGTTCGACCGGGACGCCTATGGTTTAATCCTATACTTAGGAATTTTCCCGAACATATCCATTACCTATTATCATTTTGAATTTCAAAATTTCTGAATTGGGATGTGACACGCCGCCTCAGGTCTCCTTTTGCCGCTTCGAATTCCGTGCGCCATTTTGGCCATTGGATTTTGGTTTTCTCTAAGGGCTGTGGTTTCGCCATCTGCTCTATAAATAATCTCACCCGCCATCCCTATTCACTTTTTGCACTAAAAAACTCTCGAGACCTATCTTCTTCTCCAGCAATAAAACACTCGGCTATCCCGGCGCACGCACCCCTCCGACAACTTCTTTGGATCTCTCAGATCTCATAGGGGCGCAGGTTATTTCATTTACACAACACACACATAAAAATTCTCTCGTTATTCTGCCGTTTTGTCTTTGGATCATCGCTGACTTGAGCGTCGGAGTATTCATGCCGGGACCACCCCGGCATATTTTGCAGGTACTGACGATCAAAGAGACGTAACCCGGTTCGAAGAGGAGCGGTCCAGCGGTTCAAGTGTTTGTGGTGTAACAAATTGGTGCCGTCTGTGGGGAAAATCAGACTTCTACCGGAGCATTAAAGGCTATTTTTTCTCACCAAGGAAGAATAGAACAAGTATCATGGTAGGAGATAATTCAAAGAAGAGCTTGACTAAGAAAATGGATGAGGAATGGGCACGGAGGGCCTTCGGGACGGGTCCCCCGCCAGGATGGTCACCATCGTCGGTCACCCCCAAAGAGATGCTGCTGGGCCCAAGCGAGATCCCTATACCACCATCAGAAGCTCAGAGGCGCGCGGTGAACTCGGGAGGGTCTGGTGGTATGGCGGACAAAGCAAAAAAGGCTGGTACCACGGTTGATGGAGGGGTAAATCAAGAAGTTTCGGGATCCGGGGGTGCTGGTGATCAAAGTGGTGCCCTTGGTAGTAGGCAGTTGGTCGTGGTAGGAGCACAAAACCCTCCGGGGGATAATGTTTCTTCGGCACCACGGGAGGACCCGATTAGTCAGATGACCAGGTCGGAGTTGGATAGGATCACTGCGGAGGCGATAGGCCGAGCTCAAGAGGTGGATAAGAGAGCTCCTAATGAGTCGTTTAAACAACCCCCGCAGCGACAGCCGCTAACACCTCAACAACAAGCCCCCTTGCAGCAGCCGCAGCGCGTGGAGAGGGGCGATGAGGAGGATGCTAGGTCGGTGACCTCCCGCCCGATTGCGACGGACCAACCAGATAGGTTAACTTTGGAGAGGTTGGCAGCTCAAATGCGGGAACTCCAAGCTCGGGTGCAAGGTAAGAGACCTGTAGTCTCGCGAGGACACCCCTTTGCAGAGGATGTCTTAGGAGGGGATTTGCCTAGCAACTTCAGGGAGTTGAGTTTGTCATATGATGGATCGGCGGACCCAGCTAGGCACTTGAGATCGTTTGACAACGTAGCCGTACTGCACAGGTATAGTGATTTTGTGAGTTGTCGAGCCTTTTTGACGACCTTGAAGGGGTCGGCGCAAGATTGGTTCCACCAGTTGCCGGCAGGATCTATCGATTGCTTTGTGAAGTTCAGCTCTTTGTTCTTGAATCAGTTTGCAAGTGCCAGGAAGCATGAGAAGACGTACCTCTCGTTAATCAATATGCAGCAGAAGGAATGGGAGACCTTGCGGCAGTATGTAGCGCGATATACTAAGGAGTGCATGGAGGTCCCCTGAGCCTCGGAAGAGATAAAAGCTGGAGGCCTTACGCGGGGATTGAGGCCTGGGAAGTGCAGAGATTCCTTGCGAAGAGGCCAGCGAGGTCCTTTGACGAGCTACTTGAGAGGTGTAGCAAGTATGTGAATATGGAAGAATCAGATGCGGACTTTATCCAAAATGATAAAATAAAGGCTAAGCAGGTTGAGGAAAGGCCTCGACAAGGTGATCGACGAGCTCCTCCTAAGGAGTCTCGGGTCGAGGATCGATTCCGAGGTCCGAGGTACGAGCACTACAAACTACTTAATGCTCCACAACAGGAGATCCTGGAGATGATGGAGAAGCGGGGGGAGGATAAGTTGCTCGCACAACCAAAGCCCATACCCCCACTACGGAAATTTTCAGAAGAAAAGGATAGATATTGTCGGTACCACCGAGACTATGGTCACTCTACTAACTTTTTTCGAGAGTTGAAGGATGAGATTGAGCGGCTCATTAGGGCCGGTCATTTGAAGGAGTTCGTGATCCAGGATAGGGAGCGGCGAGAAGATCGCCGGGAGGAGCGTGAGTCAGGGGACAAGCGGCGGAGGACTGATGAGCAGCCTGACAGACCGGTGAAGAAAGGTGTAATACACATGATCGCGGGAGGTCCTACGGATGGAGACTCACACAGAGAGAGGAAGAGGACCTACCGGGGTAAGGGTGTGGCTAATGAGGTGGCTGAAGTGCAGGTGCAGAGGAGCTTGGCCACCTTGAAGTTTGGAACTGGCGATGTGCAGGGGCTTGCCATCCCACACAATGATGCCTTGGTCATCACTGCGGAGGTGGCTAGTTACGATGTGCAAAGGGTACTCATAGACACAGGAAGCTCGGAGGACATCATTTTCTAAAGCGCTTGCAACAGATGGAGTTAGACGTGAAGGTCGAGCCGGTCCATACTGCCCTCTATGGCTTCAGTGGTAGTGAGGTCCATCCCGTTGGTGAAGTTAGTTTGACTGTGGCATTGGGAAGGTCGCCTTTGAGGAAGGTTAAGATGGTTCGCTTCTTGGTCGTGGATGCTAGCTCGGCCTACAACATCATACTGGGGCGGCCTAGCTTGAATTCATTCCAAGCAGCCATTTCGACTTATTGCATGAAGATCAAGTTCCCCATAGGGGATGAGGTTGGGGAGGTGACTGGAGACCAGTTGCAGTCTCGGCGGTGCTATGAGGTCACATTGAAGACGGCCGAGGCGCAGCATAAGAGGAAGAGTGATGACCTGCCTGAGTGCTCTCGTTGGGAGAAGAAGCAAGAATTGGGAATTAGCTTCCCGGACGAGCTAATGGAAGATATAGGGGCAGTTGTTGCCACGATCATGGAACGTATCACATTTGAATAAATATTATGCGTCTTTGGATACATGTTATCTTTAATTGTTTTCGTTTGTTAGTGGTTATGTTTTGGAGGGACAAGTAATAAAATTGCATTTGAAGTATTTTCAGCTTAACTCTTTTCATGTGTGATATGTGTGCAGGGCGCAAGCCTGTCAGTCTCGCCTAAGCTCGCGGAGCTAGGCGACGACCTCCATAGGGCGCAAGCCTGGCAAGTCTCGCCTAAGCTCGCGGAGCTAGGCGAAGACCTCTTTAGGGCGCAATCCTGTCAGTCTCGCCTACGCTCGCGGAGCTAGACGACGACCTCTTTAGGGCGCAAGCCTGTCAGTCTCGCCTAAGCTCGTGGAGCTAGGCGACGACCTCCATAGAACGCAAGCCTGTCAGTCTCGCCTAGGCTCGCCGAGCTAGGTGACGACCTCTTTACGGCGCAAGCCTATCAGTCTCACCTACGCTCGCGGAGCTAGGCGACGACCTCTTTAGGGCGCAAGCCTGTCAGTCTCACCTAAGCTCGCGGAGCTAGGCGACGACCTCCATAGGGCGCAATCCTGTCAGTCTCGCCTAAGCTCGCGGAGCTAGGCGAAGACCTCCATAGGGCGCAAGCATATCAGTCTCGCCTAGGCTCGCGGAGCTAGGTGACGACCTCTTTAGGGCGAGAGCCTGGTAAGTCTCGCCTAAGCTCGCGGAGCTAGGAGACGACCTCTATCGTTGACGAGGTCATCACGTGAAATTGAGAATATGAGTCTTGAAAGACTTAACAATAGTTGTGTTAGGTGCAAAAGCCCATGGTCACAATGTTAAGTGCTTTCAGGACTTGGTGAATGAAGAATTGTGGTTATTTGTATAAGTAATACATTATGCAAGTACAAGCAACTGAAATGGGTAAGTAACAAAATAAAGGTGTTGCGTTCATCCATGGTGCTAGCTAACGGTAGGTAGCATCGAAAGACTAAATAAGTTCACGGTTACATGCCCAAATAGAAAAGTTCACAAAAGAGACTAAATAAGTTCATGATTACATGACCAAATGAAAAAGTTCACAAAAGACTAGATGAGTTCATGACTACATGACAAAAGAAAATCGTAAGCAAGTCGATGGAGGTGACCCCGCGCTCTTCTACTAAGGAACCACCTCCATCTCGGCTCCAGCAGCAATGATTGCAGCCCCTAGGGCCGGCTCCCACCAAGAATGGGTCAATGGGAGAGATGGGTCGCCGTTCCACCCTGTGGGGTTAGGAAGGCCTTTCCTTAGCTTGCCTTCATCCGCGGAGAAGGCTTTGAAGCCCTGGGCATGTGTCTCGGCTTGGGTCCGCTCGACCCCTAC
>CACSLK010027842.1:4790627-4805600 GCA_902706635.1 Striga hermonthica
TATTTATCTACATACCTTAACTCATAATCCATATTTTATCTAAGATTGAGCTTGAACCGTAATTTCATTTCACTGCTCTAGTAATTCATTGGGCGGGATTTTTTCCCTCCTTAATTTCAGGTATGCGAAAGATATGCTATTTTAATCGCACATTGTTCGCCGTGCTACGAAATAAAGGTTGGCAGGTTGCGTCTTTTCGTCTTGCAAAATGACAGTTATTTTACGGAAAAGGCCACCTCTTCTCCGAAACGACGTCCCCTCAGTCTTCGGCGCATTAAAAACAATTAATTATATTTTACGTATATTTTTTTAACTAGATATGCGAAATCAAATGCAATTGATTGTCAATACGTTATGCGAATGAAGTGCGATTCATCGCATTTGTTCGCAGTCTGCGAATTTGAAGAGTCTCTCTGAAACGTTCCCTCAAGTCTTTGGCAAATTAATAACAGCGCGCGTATCAAGGAGGATAGATATCTTCTGGATTAACCAGATATGTGAAATCATTTATTGTCATAAAGTTATGCGAATGAAGTGCGATTCATCGCATTTTATTCGCAGTTATGCGAATTTGAAGAGTCGCTCCAAAACGTCTTCTCAGTCTTTGGCAAATTAATAACGTCGCGCGTATCAAGGAGGATATCTTCTTTAGTCTTCTATAAAAGGTAGCTGAGATGAGACAATTGAATTAGGATCAGGACCATTTTCTCAACATTCTTCAACTCTTGCTTTCCTCAACATGCTGGTCAATCAAGTCTCTTCATTGTACGGACATGCTGAGAAAAATCAAAGGTTGAAGAATTGAGAGATTGGTCCTGATCCTTCTTTTGTCTTTTAGGGTGCGCTGCCTTTCACTGTCGTAGCCTCCTCAATCTAGTATACCTCAGAAGTCCAAGCACTCTCCCTGGAGATCCCACGCCTTCCCAGGCACATGGTCGTCTCACATTGTAAGCTAAAAAAAATTGGAGGCTGAATAAGTTGTAGGTGACCATGTGTTTGGGAAGGCGTGGAATCTCCTGTGAATTTCTTGTTCTTCCGGGGTTTACTAGATTGAGGCGCCTACGACGATGAAAGGGAGCACCCCTTCAAAGACGAAGGTGCTTGTTCTTCCGGGGTATACTAGATTGAGACTTTCAAATGTTTATCGAAAGTCAAACATGGCTTGGCGAACACGTTCATCTCGCGGACCAACTTGTTTACCCCCCCATGTTCCTCCAACTTCGGCACAATCATCCAATTGGTTCTGATCTTTGAAGTTGTTCTCCAACTCGCTGTTGTAGCCTCCTCTATCTAGTAACTTGTGTGATGTTGTAAGGTTACTTGTAAACTACTTCAGTCGATGTAAAGTAATTGAGTACATGTAAAATTGCGACGTACATGCGTCGCATATTATTCGCCTATAAAAAATTCGTTGATTTAAAGTAGTTGAGTCGATGCAAAATTACGACATATACGTCGCATATTATTCGCAGAATTGGTGCATAATTATTTTTTTTTTCTTTTTAAGTTTTGTCAGTGATTTAATAATAAATTGAAGAAGACTACTATTAGGCGAAAGAACCTGCGATTATTACTCGAAACATTTCCGCATAAAAAATGCATAACTCGAACTATAACGAATAACATATATTTTTTATATTTGTTTTTGTAAATTTTATATTCCGCGACGTAAAAAATTGCGATATACAAACGTCCCATATTTTCCGAAGAGTTGGTAAATTTTGGAAAATGTCTTTGACTAAATTAATAATGAATTGAAAAAAACTATTAGGTGAAAAAAAGTTGTGCGTAACACTTTTCGAAATGTGTTCGCATATTGATACATTTATGCGAGGTTTTATATGGATATGCGATTCGTAAATATGCGATAACAATACGCATAATCGATAGTTATCTACTATCTAGCCTTATAGATTTGGATATGCGAATCTTAAATTATGCGAACATATGCCGCATAATTCTAAATGATGCGTTTGATTGGCCTGGCCTGGATATGCGACTAAAAACTATAAATTACTTTTATTTTTTTTCATTACGCTATGCGAACACAATGCGAATTATCGCACTTTGTTCACAGTTCTGCGAATAATAATTTCCCTTCGAGTATTGTCACTGATTTTGCTGGCAAAACTCTGTTGACGGATATTAATGGTTCCATTGTCCATGCAACATATTGTTTTGTTTTGACATATGAATAATGATTAAACACATACTTGACAAAAGAAAAAAATATTTATTATTGCTGCAGTCAGTCCAACATTTTCCACGGAAGCGGATCGCGATCTTTTTCATAGGGTGAAATCTTTTCTATTTCTTTTATTTTATTTTTTTTTTTGCTGCGATGGAAAGATAGGGTTTTGAGAAGTGAAAGGTCGCTTCTTCAACAAAGAGAATGAAAGGTTCATAAATACAGATAGCACTTAAAGGCTAGGTAGAGATATACATCAACTTGACAACTAAATTAGGAAGCATGCAAATCGTCATTGTTTTTTAGGTGTAAAAGCAGACAATCAGTCAATGCGGTACGTAACTTATGCGAACAATTAAAAACTCCATCTTCATCTTAATTGTCATGGATTGGACGTGATGGACAAGATGACGATTTGTGACCTGTTTCTTTACATTTACGACATCTCCTCGGGCGTCTTGGATGAGGAGTTGGTGCGTTTTGACCTTTTACATTTGAAAAAAAAAGTCATTATCACCATCGTATAGAGGGCACTTCGCCCTGTTATGCCCGGTGACCCCGCACCGTGAGCACATCTGCTGACGCCGTACTCGACGTGATGGTCCTTCTCCAGCGGAATAACGTTGAGTCTGTGGTCGACCTGCTTGTTTGGGATCATTTGGCGGAATTACCTTTTTACGCATAATTTCCGGGGGCAAGTGCCATTCACCTGGATGCGGGACGGGGCTAACGGTGCTTTGGTACATCCTTGCAACTGAGTAGGTTTTCTAATGGTCATTAACGAAATCCATTATATCTAACCCGGCTTCCTTGTTACATATCGTAAATGCACATCATATTAGAATATAGCAATTTCTTTATTTTTAAAAGAAAAAAGCGATAATGTTGTTTGGTAAACATTACCGAATAGCCGTTGATGCATGTAAGCAAGGTAGTAGATCTGTTTCAAACACATGACAATCACATGTTCTTGCCTCTAAATCTACCACATAGGATCGTGTTTCTTCCATAACCCTATAATGTTGCATGCCGAGTGTGGTAATAGATAGAGTACGACCTTTCTCGAACAAAGAATACAACCGCAATTGATTCCACTACGTTAGCGGATGATTGCGACCCTCGGTGGATGCACGCCGAACAACAAACCATTTCTCTATCGTTGCTCGAACACACTCCAACAACGAGCAAACGGGTAACATCCTGGCCCAACGGAGTTTGTTGTTCAAACTTTCGCATGAATTTGATGTCATGAATCCATAGCGCCGTACAGGTGTAAAACACCTCGCCCAAGCATTTACCGGAATTTCATTAGTTAGCTTTTTAAATGTAATATCCCATTCAATTATTAGTAATAAGTATCAATGTATTTCCAAGATTGAGCTATTTTGAGGCTTAAAAAGTTAAAATTTTAAAGTTTTTAAGTCACACGGGTCGTGTGGGTAGCCACACTGGTCGTGTGACGTCACACTGGTCGTGTGACAAGCCACACGGGTCGTGTGGCTCAAGGCACTATTCAAGTTTAGCTTCATTTTTTTCACACGGGTCGTGTGACTAAAGTGACACGAGTCGTGTGAGTTCACACGGGTCGTGTGACTAAAGTGACACGGGTCGTGTGACTAGTGACAGTGGTCGTGTGACCGACTAAATTTCAGATTTTTATGATTCGAGTTTGATGCCAACTAAAGTGTATTTTGAGCAATTAAATATGCTTAGCTAAAAATTTGAAATGTTTGGTAAGGACTTGTTTAAGTGATTAATTTTTACAAGTTTAAATTGTTTAATTTGTTAATTTCTTCACTCCAAATATTTTATTCCAAAGTTTTGGCTATAAATAGAGGCTTCAAAAATCAGATTTTTACACCAAAGTAAAGTATCAAAGTTATATTGAGAGTTTAAGTGAGGAGAAGTATTTTGGAGTAAAGGATTTTCAAGATATTCAAGTTCATATTCAAGTTCATATCAAGTCTTTCAAATTTCAAGTCCTTGAAGGAGGTAATTCATGCTTGTATTTGATGATTGAATCATGTTATTAGCAAAACATGATTAGTATAAGTGATTCTTGTTAGAATTTAAGTATTTGATATCATGCATGAGTTATAAGTTGAGTAATGATTTAGTTTTTGTTGGCATAATAGTATCCATTTCATGAGATTGATATGAGTTATCATGATGAGAAGTTGATAAAGTTATAAGTTGATAGCTTAATATGATATGTTATTCATGTTAAGTGTAAGAGTATGAGTTTCACATTTGATGATGAGTAAATTGATAAGTTTAGCATCAAAATGTTGATAAGCATGCAATTTCATAAATTGTGCAAGTTTAGCTTTAACATGTTGAGTAAACATGTTAATATCATAATTTAATGTTATGATTGAGTTATAAGGATGAGCAAGTTTAATTGTTATAAATCATGAGTTAAGTTTGATGTTGGTAAGTTAAATATGTTGAGTTATGTATGTGAGTTTGAGTTATTTCACTTACAAGTTTTGTAAGCCAACATCTAAGTAATAAGGCATGATTTATATGAGTTGAGTTTTATCTTTGGAGGAAGTTCATCAAGAGTTTGATTTATTCAATGTATTATGATATTTGAGCTATGGTTTATATATTAATCGGATAAGTTATCAGTTAAAGATTATTCGAGCATAGTACTTAGTATTCTTGCTTATGTTTTTTATGTAGCGTGAGAAGTTCGGCTACAAGAACAACACTTTCAATTTTCAAAACAGTTTTCAAGACGAAAGGTGGGAAACCATACTGGGTAGTACATTGAGTATAATAGCTAGATCATGTTCAAAGGTATGTATATAAGTTAAGGTTATGCTTGGGGTGGAGGCGCACTAGCCTTAATAAGCCATCCTAAGTAAGTTAAAGACTCGCCCAGTCCAGACTAGGTTTTGGGGAGGCAGCCCCCAATGTGTGATCACGTGAGAACCGGTAGTACGGTAGTTGCAAAGTTCAGTTAAAGTTACCGGACCAATGTCCGGGAGAAGCTTATATATACCTATGTTCATGATATTGATATTATTATTAATGTTTACTTAGTATGAGTTTTTACGGAGTACAGTTGATTAGTACTCACGTCCCACTACTATCATTTTCAGGTAACAAGGTCGGGCCGAGGGTGTGAGTCAAGTTGTTGTGGTGTCGGTTGTGCATTCAGTTTTGCATTAAGTTGTGAGTTCATTAAAGTTTGATTGTGAAATTCAATAAGGTATCGGTTTGTAAATGCCACGCTTAAAGACTTCCGCTATGTATATTAAATTTGAACTTGTGTGATTTGAAGTTTGATAATTAAGTAAAGTTTCTGTTTATTATTATAAATAAGTTTAGTTTCACACTTGTTTAAAATGTTAATCTGTTTTATCGAGTTTAAGAAAATATATTTTCAAAGAAGTTAAGTTTTAGTAGCATTCCGAGTTAAGAATATTTCGAAAAAGTTATAAGTATTTTTCGAAATAAGTTGCGAAAAATTTACTCTGATGAGCGGGGTGTTACAGTTGGTATCAGAGCCAAAGTCTAAACGCTTTGTATACTAAAAGTTTAAGTTTTGAGAAAGAAAGTTTCAGGAAAACCGACCGCACCACACTCACACCTCGCCGACTACCAGGTAAGTGTTATTAAGAGTTTTTATGAAATTTTAATATATGCAAATTACTAAGTCTATGCTCAATAAGAATCAGATGTCTGAATTTTATCAAAATAGATGCTCAATAAACATAGTATTTTGCCAGTATTTTTCTAAGTGTGCTAAAAGTTTATCTTTTACGATAAATTTTAGATGGCACCTGTAGCTAGAAGAGAATTGATGACCTCAGAAGTCGTTGCCCAGTTCCGGGGATTCAATGTTGAGAAATTCTCAGGGCAAGGAGATCCTCGTTTAGTCGAGGAGTGGATTCAGGGTCTGGAATCTATTTTCGAGATCACTGAATACACAGACAGACACCGTATTCTCTGTGCACAACTTCAGATGACAAGAGATGCAAGACTATGGTGGAACTCTTACTGGGGCATGCGTCCTGGTGAGAAGGAGCATCTCACTTGGATCCAGTTCAAGGAGATGCTAGAAGAAAAGTACTATCCAGCTCATTACCGTGCTGAGATGGAACGCCAATTCCTGGCGTTAGTCCAAGGTAATCGCTCTGTGGGCGAATACGAGCGAGAGTTTACCAGATTGGGATCTTTTGTCAGTTATCTTATAGACACGGAGGCCAAGAAAGCAAGGCGCTTCCAAGAAGGGTTACTACCAGTAATCCATCACCATGTAGCCGGGCATTGCATTCAGACCTATGCTGAAGTGGTGACCAAGGCTCAAGAAATGGATGCGAGTTTCAGAAGAGGAGATGGCCAAGTTCAAGTGTCACCACTTCCTCAAGTTCCAGTCAGTTCCCCAATGCAGCCCATGCCTGACCAACCAGCAAAGAACAAACTCAAGAACAAGAGAAAGTTTAAGGGCCCTCAGAATAACCAAAGGCAGCCAGCTCCAGCTAACCGACTACCAGTTTGTGGAACGTTTGGACGTGCTCATCGTGGAGAGTGCCTAGCAGGGCAGAATGTCTGCTATAATTGCAGGAAGCCGGGGCATATGACCAAGGAATGTCCAGACAGGTAGCAGCCTCAACCTCTGGCTCAACCTCAGCAGCAGAGGCGAGCGGGGCAGCAAGCTCAAGTATATGCTGTGGACCAGGCTCAGGCAGAGGAGAACCTAGGTACCATGTCTGGGATGATTATTTTAAATGATATTCCTATTTTTTCATTGTTTGACACGGGAGCATCGCATTCTTTCGTGTCAAAACGATGTATAGAAGCCATAGGAGTTCAACTCCTTGACACTGTTGATCCTCTTGAGGTAGGTTTGGCCTCAGGACAGAAAATAGTGACGAGTTCTAAGGCAGAAAACCTTAGACTCAATATTGGAGGGCGAATCTTAGAGGTCGGCGCGTACGTCATCGAGATGAGGGATTTTGACCTCATACTCGGTATGGATTGGCTAACACGTTACCGTGTTGATATTCGTTGTCATGACCGAGAGGTAATTCTTTATCTTTCGGAGGAGGATCAAATTTCTTTCTACGGCTCGAAGACGCGAACGTTGCCTCGGGTAATTTCTAAGGCGAAGGCAAGAAAGATTATAAGACGGGAGGATTGTCAAGGATATTTGGTGAGTATTGTTGATGAAAATTCGAGAGCACAAACACCTCATGATGTTCCAATTGTTCGTGAGTTTTCTGATGTGTTCCCGGACCAATTACCAGGAAGACCACCCAACAGGCAAGTGGAGTTCACAATCGATCTTGTTCCTGGAGCAGCGCCTATGTCGAAGGCACCATATCGGATGGCACCAAAAGAATTGCAAGAGTTAAAAACTCAAATTCAAGAGTTGTTGAAACTTGGTTTCATTAGACCAAGTGTTTCACCTTGGGGAGCACCTGTATTGTTTGTCAAGAAGAAGGATGGTTCCATGAGAATGTGTATCGATTATCGGAATTTAAACCGGTTAACGATAAAGAATGAATATCCGCTCCCAATGATAGATGATTTGTTTGATCAGTTGAGAGGGGCTTGCGTATTTTCAAAGATAGATTTACGCTCAGGCTATCATCAACTGAAAATTAAGGAATCTGACATAGCTAAAACTGCGTTTCGGACAAGATACGGTCACTACGAGTTTTTGGTGATGCCGTTTGGGGTAAGTAATGCACCAGCGGTGTTCATGAACTTGATGAACCGTGTTTTCCACAAGTATTTAGATCAATTTGTCATCGTTTTTATTGATGATATTTTGGTCTACTCCAAGAGTCAAGAAGAGCATGAGCAACATCTAAGGGTTTTTCTCAGTACCCTTAGAAAGGAGAAGTTGTATGCCAAATTCTCTAAGTGTGAGTTTTGGCTGAAGAAAGTGTCATTCTTAGGCCATATTATCACTGAGAGAGGTGTAGAAGTGGATCCAGCAAAGATAGCTGCAATTCAGAATTGGTCTGTACCAAAGAACCCATCAGAAGTTCGAAGTTTTCTCGGATTAGCAGGTTATTATCGTAGATTTATCGAAGGGTTTTCAAAGATTGCTCTCCCTTTGACAAATTTAACGAGAAAATCTGTGAAGTTCGAGTGGTCCGATCGTTGTGAGAAGAGTTTTCAAGAGCTTAAGAAGAAGCTTACATCAACACCAGTATTGATTATTCCTGATCCTACTAGAAGTTTTACTATTTATAGTGATGCTTCTAAAAGGGGTCTTGGATGTGTACTCATGCAAGATGGTCAAGTTGTTGCATATGCTTCGCGACAATTAAAACCGCATGAGCAGAATTATCCAACACATGATTTAGAGTTGGCAGCGGTAGTGCACACACTCAAGATTTGGAGATATTATCTCTATGGTGGCCAATATGAAATTTTCACTGATCACAAGAGTTTGCAATATATATTCACTCAGAAGGAGCTCAATATGCGCCAAAGAAGAAAGTTGGAGCATGTGAAGGATTATGATTGCACCATCCAATATCATCCGGGGAAGGCGAATGTGGTAGCAGATGCTCTAAGTCGTAAAGTGAAGGGTGGATTGGCACATTGTATCACTCAACAGAATAAACTTATTAATGAGTTTGCTCGGATGCAGATTGAAGCTGTCAAGACACTTCCTAAGGAGGTTACTGGAAGGGTTAACTCAATGAGAGTTCAGCCTATGCTGAGAGAAAGAATTTTCGGAAGGAGCAATCTTTCGATCAATTTGTTCGGTAGATGGAAGAAAAAGTTCAAGCTGGAGGAGTAGAAGGTTTTTATCGAGGTTCCGATGGAGCATTGGAGTTCAGAGGAAGGATTGTTGTGCCAAAGGTCGAGGCTCTGCGAAAGGAAATCTTGTCAGAAGCACATAGTGCACCATATTTAGCTCACCCTGGAAGCACCAAAATGTATCATGACTTGAAAAAGTCATTTTGGTGGAAAGGGATGAAGAAAGATGCAGCAGATTTTGTGAAGAAATGTTTGGTCTGTCAGCAAGTTAAGGCCGAGCATCGGAGTCCATTAGGTCTGTTGCAACCAATAGAGATTCCTAAATGGAAGTGGGAAGAAGTTACCATGGATTTTGTTACAGGGCTACCTAAGTCATGAGAACAACATGACGCGATTTGGGTAGTAGTAGACAGGTTGACGAAAGTCGCTCGTTTTATGCCTGTAGCAATGACCATGTCAATAGGCAAGTTAGCTGAAATTTATACTCGTGAAATTATTTGACTCCATGGAGTGCCTGTTACAATAATATCTGATGAAGATCCTAGATTCACTAGTAAATTTTGGGAAAGTTTGCATAAGGCAATGAGCACGCAGTTACGTTTCAGTTCGGCTTATCATCCGGAGACAGATGGCCAGTCAAAGAGGACGATCTAGACGCTTGAAGATATGCTCAGAGCTTGTATTCTGGATAGAGGTTCCAAGTGGGAGAAGTGGTTGCCGTTAGTAGAATTTTCATACAATAACAGCTATCATTCATCAATTCGGATGGCTCCTTACGAGGCACTTTATGGCCGCAAGTGTCGTTCACCTCTTTATTGGGATGATGTTGGAGAAAAGCAAGTACTTGGCCCGAAGATGATCGAAGAAACTGTTGAACAAGTAGCCTGGAATCGAGAAAGGCTCAAGACTGCTCAAAGTCGGCAAAAATTTACAGCTGACAAGCATAGACGAGATATGCAATTTGAGGTGGGAGATAAAGTTTTCTTAAAAGTTCGACCCATGAGAGGGGTTATTCGTTTTGGGAGGAAAGGAAAGTTGCATCCTCGCTATATTGGTCCGTTCGAAGTTCTTGAACGAGTAGGAGAAGTATCTTATCGATTAGCTTTACCTCCTGAGTTGGCAAGCGTGCATAATGTTTTTCATGTATAGATGTTACGTGCATATGTGTGCGATCCAGACCATGTACTTCAGCATAATGAGATACAAATTCAACCAGATTTGACTTACGAGGAGCGGCCTATAGCAATATTGGACCGAAAGGTTCAAAGGCTTAGGAAACGAGATGTTCCCCTCGTTCGTATCAAATGGAATCGCCACGGAGATTCAGATGCCACTTGGGAGCAAGAAGCTGATATTAGAGCTCGATGTCCAGATTTCGAGTTTTGATGTTAGGTATGTTCTTAGTTTCAGTATTCTGTTTCAGTATTTCCGAGGACGGAAATAGTTTTAAGGGGGGTAGAATGTAATATCCCATTCACTTATTAGTAATAAGTATCAGTTTATTTCCAAGATTGAGCTATTTTGAGGCTTAAAAAGTTAAAATTTTAAAGTTTTTAAGTCACACGGGTCGTGTGGGTAGCCACACTGGTCGTGTGACGTCACACTGGTCGTGTGACAAGCCATACGGGTCGTGTGGCTCAAGGCACTATTCAAGTTTAGCTTCATTTTTTTTCACATGGGTCGTGTGACTTAAGTGACACGGGTCGTCTGAGTTCACTCGGGTCGTGTGACTAAAGTGACACGGGTCGTGTGGCGTCACACGGGTCGTGTGACTAGTGACACTGGTCGTGTGACCGACTAAATTTCAGATTTTTATGATTCGAGTTTGATGCCAACTAAAGTGTATTTTGAGCAATTAAATATGCTTAGCTAAAAATTTGAAATGTTTGGTAAGGACTTGTTTAAGTGATTAATTTTTACAAGTTTAAATTGTTTATTTTGTTAATTTCTTCACTCCAAATATTTTATTCCAAAGTTTTGGCTATAAATAGAGACTTCAAAAATCAGATTTTTACACCAAAGTAAAGTATCAAAGTTATATTGAGAGTTTAAGTGAGGAGAAGTATTTTGGAGTAAAGGATTTTCAAGATATTCAAGTTCATATTCAAGTTCATATCAAGTCTTTCAAAATTCAAGTCCTTGAAGGAGGTAATTCATGCTTGTATTTGATGATTGAATCATGTTATTAGCAAAGCATGATTAGTATAAGTGATTCTTGTTAGAATTTAAGTATTTGATATCATGCATGAGTTATAAGTTGAGTAATGATTTAGTTTATGTTGGCATAATAGTATCCATTTCATGTGATTGATATGAGTTATCATGATGAGAAGTTGATAAAGTTATAAGTTGATAGCTTAATATGATGTGTTATTCATGTTAAGTGTAAGAGTATGAGTTTCACATTTGATGATGAGTAAATTGATAAGTTTAGCATCAAAATGTTGATAAGCATGCAATTTCATAAATTGTGCAAGTTTAGCTTTAACATGTTGAGTAAACATGTTAATATCATAATTTAATGTTATGATTGAGTTATAAGGATGAGCAAGTTTAATTGTTATAAATCATGAGTTATGTTTGATGTTGGTAAGTTGAATATGTTGAGTTATGTATGTGAGTTTGAGTTATTTCACTTACAAGTTTTGTAAGCCAACATCTAAGTAATAAGGCATGATTTATATGAGTTGAGTTTTATCTTTGGAGGAAGTTCATCAAGAGTTTGATTTATTCAATGTATTATGATATTTGAGCTATGGTTTATATATTAATTGGATAAGTTATCAATTAAAGATTATTCGAGCATAGTACTTAGTATTCTTGCTTATATTTTTTATGTAGCGTGAGAAGTTCGGCTACAAGAACAACACTTTCAATTTTCAAAACAGTTTTCAAGACGAAAGGTGGGAACCCAAACTGGGTAGTACATTGAGTATAATAGCTAGATCATGTTCAAAGGTATGTATATGATTTAAGGTTATGCTTGGGGTGGAGGCGCAGTAGCCTTAATAAGCCATCCTAAGTAAGTTAAAGACTCGCCCAGTCCAGACTGGGTTTTGGGGAGGCAGCCCCCAATATGTGATCACGTGAGAACCGGCAGTACGGTAGTTGCAAAGTTCAGTTAAAGTTACCGGACCAATGTCCGGGAGAAGCTTATATATACCTACGATCATGATATTGATATTATTATTAATGTTTACTTTAGTATGAGTTTTTACGGAGTACAGTTGATTAGTACTCACGTCCCACTATTATCATTTTCAGGTAACAAGGTCGGGCCGAGGGTGTGAGTCAAGCTGTTGTGGTGTCGGTTGTGATTTCAGTTGTGCATTCAGTTGTGCATTAAGTTGTGAGTTCATTAAAGTTTGATTGTGAAATTCAATAAGGCATCGGTTTGTAAATTCCACGCTTAAAGACTTCCGCTATGTATATTAAATTTGAACTTGTGTGATTTGAAGTTTGATAATTAAGTAAAGTTTCTGTTTATTATTATAAATGAGTTTAGTTTCACACTTGTTTAAAATGTTAATCTGTTTTATCGAGTTTAAGAAAACTATTTTCAAAGAAGTTAAGTTTTAGCAGCATCCCGAGTTAAGAATATTTCGAAAAAGTTATAAGTATTTTTCGAAATAAGTTGCGAAAAATTTACTCTGATGAGCGGGGTGTTACATTAAATGCTTCGGGTTTTAGTCTTTGGATGGATGACAAGTAACGATAGAAGTTTTCACGCCGATAACAATATGTCGCCTCGTAAAATATGCCCAAGACAGATTTCCCAAAAGGCCTCATTTGTTTTGTGATGTGATAACAGCAAAATGAATGATGCGCCTCGGGGAACACTATTGGGACAGAATATATGATAGACTCATGTCTATCCGATACGATGAGGAGGTTATCAGGACAACCATAGGCCCTTTTCAATTGAGTCAAAAACCAACTCCAAGTCTCACGACGCTCTACATCACCAATGCCAACTACGAGGGGAAAGATTTGGTGATTCCCGTCCAATGTGGCTGCAACAAACTTAATGCCCTTTTATTTTCCCTTCAAGTGGGTACCATCTATCACAATTACCGGGACACCAGCTCGTTGAAAGCCCTCAATGCTAGCTCCTAGAGCAAAGAACAAGTGTTGGAATACCTCGCCATCTCGTTGCAGTTCGACAATTGTACCTGGATTACGAACCTACAACATGTGCAAGTAACCGGGGAAGCCGCCCCCATGATTCTTCATTACCTCCATAAACTTTTCAAAAGCACGGTGTCTTGCTCGGAGGGACACATTGTAGCTGATCGACAAACCATGCTCCTCCCGCATTTGTTCAATAATTCTGCATGTAGATAATGTCTGGGGATTTGTCTGAATAGTTGGTGCATAAATATGAGCGAGAACCTTGGAATTAGCCGAACGGTGTCGATTGTGCGTCAAACTCCCTTCGCATGTATGCTCGAGTTTTAAAGTAGTGATTCACCATACATCTCGCTTTTCCCTTGCACATAACTTGTAAGAACACCCTTCATACCGACAAACAGATTGTAACCTAGAAGTGCAGGATTTGGGTGTGCGACACTCAACTTTTTGTTGCAAGTGATACAGTTGAATGGCACAAATCAACCCAAAGATAATTCTATATTGTTCGAGGGTAAGTGGATGGGTTGTCTATCTAATCCAGTTGTCGTGGGCGGCATAGGAAGGGACCACATTCGTGGCTCAATGTCGGATTGTTGGGTGCTACCTTGTTCATATATGCAAGACTTTCAACCTCAATATGGTCGGTGATTAATCTTAGCTCTTCAATATGCTCGCTATACCACGCCCTGAAAAGCTTGAACATTTGCTTCTCATGTACCTCTTTGTCTTTGTCGCCTGAGTCACCATTGTGCGTGTTGGTTTGCTCATCATTATTGTCATCGTCACGAGAATGACCTGGTTAGTTCGAACAACCCGCGGTTTAAGCATCAGCGCCCCGAGGATATCTAGTATGTGTAAATGAACTAGGGCCTGCTTGATGTGAATATGGGGCCTCGTGGGAAAATGCAGAACTACCAACACCAAAAGAACTCGGAAATATACCTTGGGACGCCATCATTTGCGTGAAGCTTTGTTGCACCGTCCCCGTAACACCCACAATATGTACTCAAAATTACAAGGATCGGCCTTCAATAATGCTTGAACATGAGAAACTACTTCAGAATACATTTGTCGGCCGTAATTTATTCTCTTCAACTCTGCCACTCTACCAAGATATGAACCCCCGAAAAACGTAACGCCATAGCTCACGCATACTCTAACACGGGTGCTAGCCATTCAAATAAGTGAACAACAAAAGGAATTAAAACGAAAGAAACAGAAAATTACAGTAGAGAAGAATGGTGCAGATGTTGAATTGTTAGAGATCACTGTTTTTTTTGCCTGCATGAAACATGCACAGACAAAATCCTCACCTGTGAAAAGCAGTCAATTAATGAGGTGCGTAACTTATGCGACAGATATGCGATCAAATTCCGAATAGTCGTAAAATTGCCATGACGATATGGCCCTGTGAAAAAATGGCGCGTAATCATCAATTAAATTATTCTTTATTCGATTTTGTTATGCGATTCTTCAATATGCGAGCGAAAAAATGTCGCATCATTGTCAATTATCCGGCGGATATATGCGAAAGTTTTTCGCATACTAGTAAATTATGCGATTGACTTAGATATTCAATTTCCAGAAAACGCGAATTCAACAAATAATGCGAATTATATGCGAAAAGTTTTCGCACAGTTATAAATATGCAAGGTCGATATAGCCCTGCGAAATAAGGCGCATAATCATCTTAAATTATGCTGCATTCGATTTTGATATGCGCTTCTTAAAACTGCGAAAGATGTTCGCATATTTGTAAATTATGCGTTTGATGTGGATACGCGATTACAAAAATGCGAAATGTTTTCGCATAGTCATAAATTATGCGTCCGCTTGGATATGCGCTGGTTCATTTGGACATGCGAGTGTAATATCGCATAGCATTTCATGAGTTTTGGGGTGTAAAAGAAGTTATTTGATGG
>CACSLK010027842.1:4843823-4865294 GCA_902706635.1 Striga hermonthica
GAAATGATCATTAGCATTGCGGAATCCCACATTGGACAAACTAGCAGGCGCCTGTATTGTAAGTGAAGCGAGTGAAGAAGAGTAGTGGCAAAGTCTATTTGCTGACACAAAAACACACATAAAGCTCATAGTTAAACATTTGCTATTCATAAACTCACGTGAAAATGAAATGTGCAACTAAAATGTTCAATGGAACTCTAGCTCCGTCAAACAAAAGTAGCACGTCGCAAATCGGTATCTGCGATTTATTACGAAGATTTGAGGTTCACAGGTACAAGTAAACATTGCTTCAGACAAGTCTAAATGAAAAAAAAAGACCACAAATCTTATCAACCCTCGAACGATACACAATCTTGATTAGGCATTCCCGATCCACTCCAATGAAAGGAGACGGTTGATCGTCTTACTGTCGAGCTGAAACGATCTCGTGAGAAGGTCGGGCAGAACAGAGGGCTCAGACCCAAACACGGCCTTGGACAAAGTCACAACTCCCGGGTTCTGGCTGCTCAACGCCGCAATCGCAACAGCATTCTTGCTCCCGAGGTTGTACTGGAAATGAATAAGGCCCTTTGGGAACAAGAAAACGTCCCCAGGATGAAGAATCTTGGTGTAAAGCCTGTTCTCGTCATTTGGATTTGTTGGGTTCGATGATATGAAGCCCGCATAGAGCGTGCCCTCCAAGACGAGCAGAATCTCAGAGGCGTGCGGGTGCACATGAGGAGGGTTTGCACCGGCTGGGGCAAAGTCGATCCGGACCATAGAGATGCCAAGCGTGTTGAGGCCTGGGAGTTGGTTCACGAATACGATCGTGACCTTGGTCCCGAACGGGCTCGTTATGTTGCCAGCCTTGTTGAGGCCCGAGAAGTAGAAGTCATCCGAGGTCACCGTGTTCGGGTCCTTGCATATCTTCCCGTTCACGAATACTGTCCCAACAATAGCAAGGCTGTTACTAAAGTACAGTGGTTTGATTTTGCTATTTTGTCAAGTGATAAAAGTTGAAGAATTGATAACTTGTGGAAAAAACAATTACCGCTAGCCTCTGAGTCGTTGACACCAACACAGAAATCCTGTAAAGGTTCGGAATCGTACGCGTTTGCTGGCAAGGACACGACAGCGAAGAGAGCGATAAGTAAGAGCACCGATATTGTGGTCGACATTTTGGTCACGTAAGAATTTGATACTTAAGCCTGTTTTATGGCTTGTTACAGATAATGAGTTATGGATTCAACCAATGAATCAGGGTATTTATAGCTGAGTAACTGATGGAATCCATCTGATGGATGTCATAATCAGTGTATTATTGAACTTCTTCAAAACTACAGTGAATATTGTGTGAAATGGAGATAGACAAGGTGGGTGATTGTTGAACTACTATTACCGTTTATTTTCACTTTGAAGCAAAAACCAAATTTAACATTACCTCCACAACATAACATTGTTATTTGGCATGCTGACTCTTTCAAAAAAGATGTACTATGTTGGGACCGTATAATTTTGTTATGTTTGTGCCCATAATTCATCACCCCATATCAACCTATACATTGGTGGGTTTTAGTGTAAATAAATAAAAATACATCGTGGTCATAAAATCTGGTTCCGCGGCGCCACCCCATAGTTCTTATTTGTCGCGACCATCGTCGCCTCCAGTCTCGCCGTCGTCGTCCTTTCACTCCCCGCCGCATTGAAGTCGTTCCCGCCTTACGCAAACTCAATCGTCCTCGTATGCGATACGCTCTCCCCGACGGCGTTCGTAGACATCGATCTTAATATTTTATTAATTAATCTGTTTATTTAGTTTCTTATATTAATCCAAAAGATAAATAAAATATTAATTAATAAAATAATATTTCTTGTCCATCAAGTCAAATCTTACGATAAGAAAAAATCTTAGGGTAACGAAATAGATTATATCAAATAATGAAGGAACAATCAAACTGATTTATTCTTCTCTAAAACTCTTTCTCCTACACATATAAATAAAGTTCCTTAAAGCCACACGAAGGATACGTTCTTGAAGATCCAAGACATTAGGATTGAAGATCGGCGTTCAAGTCCAAGTCTTTCTACATGAAGGGTCAAAGATAAAATCGACGTTCAAGTCCAAGTCTCTCTCCAAGAAGGATCAAAGAAGAAAGACCGTCAATAAGTCGTCTTCCATCAAATCAAGTCCTAACGTTTAATACGAGAATAAGTCATTCGATCCCCAAATTAATGTTAGAAAAAATTCAATTTCAAACATGAAGAAGATCCAACCATCAAATCCAGTTTCGAAGACCCCAACCCAAATCCTATAAAAGAAGAATTAGTGGAGACATACAGAGATTGTACCTACGATAACGTTCTGATCGAAATAACATCAAGTTGTACCAAAGTTTTAAGTTATTCATAAAATTTATTGTTACAATCTCTTCCCTTAAACAACTAATTGGATCTAGCTTTATCGAACAATTTGACATATTTGTATTTTTCATCTTGTGTTCAGCAAATTGAGTGACAAATGATCAGGAATTCCCGGTGAAGTTTCTTTTGTGCCATAAATCTAGTAACAAAGAAAAAGAAATAAAAGGAGATAAAACATTACAAACGATGTGTCGCGCCGCCATCGAATTGGATTATCTAATAATTGATAAGGTACAACTATCAATTTGGCCTTTGAGGCATCCAATTTTAATTTTGCCTTAATAATTTAACAAAATAATTGGCTGGGGGATAGGGACATTAGTCCAAGTCAGATTGTAATATTGAACGTAACACATTAATATTTGATTAATTGTAGAGTTAATCCTAAAATTGATATCGTGCATCTTGTTGAGTCTAAAAAGGTGGGCAGATATAAAGACCAATACTTATAATACTTATAATAATATGTACTACTATTTGATTCTATACATTTACACATAAAAAAAAAAAAAACAAAAAAAAAACTATTTTTGTTTGTATTTATTAATTAGACATGTACTTCTATCATATAAAATTTATTACTTTTTCTTAAGTTATTATTCAAAATTAATTGAGACTTAAATTTTATTTAACCATGCAACGTTTACATTAGTAACATGAATAAAATAATTTATATATTTGTGGTACATATTAAGAAAATTAACATAAATAAAAAGATTATTGGTGTTTCTGATTTTCAAAAAAAAAAAATGTGTGTAACAACAAATTTTATTAAAAACATAAAACTTTTTTTGTACAACTTGATTATATTTCAATCAAATGATATTGCGGGTACAATCTCTATATATCTCCTCTGATTCTTTTCTTTATGGATTTCGATTTGGATCTTCGAATATGGATTTGAGCTTGAATACATTGACTCGAGGGCTTCAGAGCTTTTTCCCGAATCAAACGCTACGTTGCTTGAACTTCTCGACGAACGCGACTTGAATGTTTCTTGAACGTCGTTGATATTCTTGGATTGATTTGAGAGAAGTAGAAGTCGTCTCTTTACTTCTTGGGGAAGAGCCGTCGCCTCCTTTTCTTCTTCTTGCCCTTTTTCTTCATTGAACGGACTTCGGAAGCTAGGAGTCTTGATTCTTCAACGCCGATCTCTTGAATGTCTTGGATCTTCGAGAACGTCTTCAAATCTTCAAGAGTTTTTGAGACTTTGATTCTAGAGGTGTTGATTTATGAGGTGTAGGAGAGAGAGTCTTGGAGAAGAAGATATCAATTTGATTTGTCCTTTATGATTTGATATAATCTATTTCCTTATCCTAAAATTTGACTTGGTGGACAAGAAATAATAACTTTATTAATTAAATATCTTATTTATCTTGAATTTATGTTCCAAAATAAATAAAGACATTAATTAAATAAATATTAAAAAATTTCGATGTCTACAAATGCCCCCTTGAGACTTGTTCACGGACAAAATGTCTTGGTAGTGAATGAGTCTCAAAATTTAGAATTTGGTTTGGACATGCAAATAGTTTAAACTCTTATCTAGGAGTTTTTTCGACTTGATTTTGTAGATAGTTTAAACTCATATCAGAGAGTTTTTCATTTGACTTGATTTGTATATCGTTTAAACCCGTATCAAGGAGTCTTAATTTGATTTGACAGATAATTTATACTCGTACCAAGGAGTTCTTGATTTGTCTTGGTAGATAGTTTAAACTCGTATCAAGGATTTCTTCATTTGACTTGATTTCTAGATAGTTTATACTCGTATCAAGGAGTTCATGATATGTATACCTTTTATTCTCGTGTCAAGGAGATCTTGATATGTAGACATTTTATGCTCGTGTCAAGGAGCTTCATATTTGACTTGTAGTCCTTTTATTCTCGTGTCAAGGAGATATTCAAGTTTGATATGTAGACCTTTTATTCTCGTGTCAAGGAGATCTTGATATGTAGATATTTTATGCTCATGTCAATGAGTCATATAGATAGTTTAGGCTCATATCAAGGAGCATATGTAGGTAGTTTAGGCTCATATCAAGGAGAATTTGAATATGTAGATAGTTTACACTCGTATCAAGGAGCATCTGAATATATAGATAGTTAAGGCTCACATCAAGGAGCATCGAATATGTAGATAGTTTAGGCTCGTATCAAGGAGCATTGTATATGTAGATAGTTTAGGCTCATATCAAGGAGCATTTGAATATGTAGATAGTTTAGGCTCATATCAAGGAGCATTTGAATATGTAGATAGTTTCAGCTCATATCAAGGAGCATTTGAACTTGAAGTTTGGATAGTTTTGGCTCATATAGAGGAGCTTTATAGATAGTTTAGGCTCATATCAAGGAGCATTTGAATATGTAGATAGTTTAGGCTCATATCAAGGAGCATTAGATAGTTTCAGCTCATATCAAGGAGCATTTGAACTTGAAGTTTTGATAGTTTTAGCTCATATCGAGGAGCTTTATAGATAGTTTAGGCTCATATCAAGGAGCATTTGAATATGTAGATAGTTTAAGTTCATATCAAGGAGCATTTGAATATGTTAGATAGTTTCAGCTCATATCGAGAAACATTTGAACTTGAAGTTTGGATAGTTTTAGCTCATATCGAGGAGCTTTGTAGATAGTTTAGGCTCATATCAAGGAGCATTTGAATATGTAGATAGTTTAGGCTCATATCAAGGAGCATTTGAATATTTGATGGAGCTCTTCATGTGAATTGCCCCCATGCTTCATGGCTTGGGAAGACATCATCTTCAGTGCCCCATGTACATTTTCTTCAAAGAGGTCTTCATACATCTTCAAAGATCTTCGAACTTGATTTGCAGAGAAGAGATGAGAGGTAGAGAAAGTTCCACCGGGCGTGCCAAATTTGTAACAACAAATTTTATGAAAAACATAAAACTTTTTGTACAACTTGATTATATTTCAATCAAATGATATTGCGGGTACAATCTCAATATATCTCCTCTGATTCTTCTCTTTATGGATTTCGATTTGGATCTTCGAATATGGATTTGAGCTTGAATAACGTTGACTCGAGGTCTTGAGAGCTTTTTCCCAAATCAAACGCTACGTTGCTTGAACTTCTCGACGAACGCAGCTTGAATGTTTCTTGAATGTCGTTGATATTCTTGGATTGATTTGAGAGAAGTAGAAGTTGTCTCTTTACTTCTTGGGGAAGAGCCGTCGCCTCTTTTTCTTCTTCTTGCCATTCTTCTTCATTGAACGGACTTCGGAAGCTAGGAGTCTTGATTCTTCAACGCTGATCTCTTGAATGTCATGGATCTTCGAGAACGTCTTCAAATCTTCAAGAATTTTTGAGACTTTGATTCAAGAGGTGTTGATTTATGAGGTGTAGGAGAGAAAGTCTTGGAGAAGAAGACATCAATTTGATTTGTCCTTTATGATTTGATATAATATATTTCCTTATCCTAAGATTTGACTTGGTGGACAAGAAATAATAACTTTATTAATTAAATATCTTATTTATCTTGAATTTATGTTCCAAAATAAATAAAGACATTAATAATTAAATAAATATTAAAATTTTGATGTCTACAATGTGTCAATCATATTTTTCTTCCAACAATGCAACTAAATATAGCGGTTACAACTCTGAATGTGCCAATCAACTTTAAGTCCCAACTTAGCCGTTACACATTTGAATATTTTGCTACCAAATTTGGAATTAATTTAGTAACTGATCTAAAAAAATAAATAATGAAAATATATATATTAAGGTGTAACAGTTTTAGCAGATTAGTGAGTAATTAATTAGAAAAATGTAACTTCTTTTGGAGGGAAATAAAAATAGGTTTTATTAAATGTTTTATTAAATGCGTTAGCTAGTAATTATACATATGTAGATTTTGTATTTATAAAAAGATATAAAATAAGAAATTAAATAATGATATGCATTACATTATATGATTCTAATCATTATATGAATAAAAAGTTATATAATCTTTGTTAATAAATTTCTACTTTGAAACCAGGGGCGGATTGACATGTGGGTGTCCAGGCTGAATTTAGTTTTCCAACTATATTTTTTATATTTTTGTTAATACAATTACAACTAGAAGGGCAAATTTACAAACAATAAGGGGAAGAAGAAGAAGAAAGTAGATGTCGGTCGAGTGTATTCAATTAATTAATGGCTTGTTTAATGGGTATTATTGGGCTTATCAAGTTTAGACTTTTGATTAATTGATCTCATAACCACGAAATACTATATAGAAGGAAAAAATGAAGAGAAAATTGCAAGTCCACGCACACAAAAGTTCCTTAATGGCACCTCGGATTCCAACCCGAGCTGATGCCGAAAATAAAATAAAAGAAGAATCTCATCTCAATCATAATTTCTCTTCTAAACAATTTGTTAAGTAATTCAAGTGAGCGGTTGTCGATATGCAACATGTAATTGGATATATTTCAACTTAGTTCCCTTGCAATTACACCTGGTAGCGTGGAAGGACGTCTGCAAGCCTAGAGACGGAGGAGGATTGGGATTAAAGGATCTTCGGCAAATGAACTCGGCTATGTTAATGAAATTGGGCTGGGAACTTTTGACCCGCTATGGGTGAGGGTAGTCACGGCCAAGTACAACTTAAGACCCTCGACTGACCTGACCTCACTTTCTGTAGGGAAGGGAACCGGATTATTACGTGCAATTAGCAAGTTATGGCCCAAAGTGGTTAGTGGGGTGCGTTGGGTCCTTGGTAATGGTGAAACGGCTAGGTTTTGGCTTGATGCATGGCTCGAAGTTGAGGGACCACTGATTCGGTACGTTAATCCACTATTGCACGTAGTGAATGTTAGCTCGAAAGTGGCGGAATTTGTGGATGACCATGGAGGATGGAATTGGGCCTGTTTTCATGGCATACTCCCTTCTGTTGTAGTCTTACTAATCACAGGTATTCCCCTACCGAGAACCGAAGCAGGGGAAGATCGAATTATTTGGGGCTTCTCAAATGATGGGAGATTCTCGACCAAATCGGCATATCAGGCTTTATCTCATGGGGTGCGTGATTTAGACCAACCTCTATGGCATCTCATATGGCGAGCCCCGGCACCTCAACGAGCCCGTTCATTATTATGGTTTGCAGCCAAAGAGAGACTTCTCACAAACGGCGAGCGTGTACGACGACATATAACGGGTTATCCCGACTGCGATTTCTGTGGGGAGGTCGAATCTATCACCCATGCGCTCTGGGACTGCCCAACAGCCAAAGACCTTTGGGAGCGGCTTCTTCCGACAAATCACGACAGCTCATTTTTCCATTAGCCCATCAAAAGTTGGTTACGTAAAAACCTCATGCTGCGATGTGGTCGGGGCCCGACAAGTTGGAGCTGCATTTTCTTGATCGCAGCTTGGCAGACGTGGAAATGGCGCAATGAAAGGATTTTTGAAAACAAATCACTAACGGCAGAAGCTAGAAAAGATAAAGTGCTGCGGCTTATGGATTGCTCTCCCGGGCAGAAGTGTCTTATGCGAAGGCAGGTGCAACGACGCATGTTACTCGAATGATTCAGTGGACTCCTCCGGCCCCAGGCTGGGTTAAAGTTAATAGTGATGGAGCTTTCGATCATCTCACAGGGTTGAGTAGCGCTAGCGGGCTAATCCGTGACGAAATGGGCCGCTGGATGGAGGGGTTTGTAATGAATATTGGGCATTGCACTATTACGGGTGCCGAGCTTTGGGGGCTCTTTCAAGGATTGCAGATGGCTTGGGACTTGGGATATCGAAAAGTGATTGCCGAGGTGGATAGTTCTTGCGTGGCGACAATGGTATGCAATCGCGAAGAAATTTATGGGGCACATGGATCGTTGTTAAAGGGAATTCGTGATCTGGTCCAAAGAGAATGGACCGTTAGAGTCCAACATGTTCATAGGGAAGCGAACTTTGCAACAGATTATTTGGCGGGGCTGGCGGCATCATACCCGGTAGGTTTTCAACGAGTAACATCGCCTCCTCGAGAATTGGGGCTCTAGCTAGAGCATGATATTATCGGGGTCTCTTACCCTCGTCGAGTAGTAGTCTAGGCGTCGGCCTCCTTCTTTGTACCAAAAAAAAAAAAACAATTATTTTATTCTTTTTATAGAAGTAATGATCATTTGTGTGGTTTTTTTTTTTTCCTCAAATTCTCTCCCCCAAAAACCCTACTTCCGCAGCGCTCTCCTTTTTCTTCCGGTGATTTCGCCTTCCTCGGTGTCGGTTAGTCACGGCCAGGGGTCTCAATGACCGTCCCGTCTTTCATGATTTCGCACGCTCCTGATTCTCGGCGGATGGTCCGCGATTTGTGCTCTAGCTCGCGGTTACAGATTGGAGTTCTAGTGGGGCGCCGTCCCCGGTAGGTGCTTGGTGGTGATGTTCCTTCGTCGCCGAAGAGTTCCGACTGGAGATGGTAAGACCACTGTCTCTATTTTCTGTGATGCCGGGATGTCTTCTCCGGTGGAGCTTCGTCTTTTCTGACGGGTTGGAGCCTCTGGTCGGGGTGTCTGCTGAGAGGACGGGTGGCGTGCGGGTATTTGGATTGACGGGGTGGCTGTGGCATCTGGTTGCGGTGGCCGGGGTGAGGGTTGTTTGCTCCGCACAATCCCCCATTTTGCCTAGTGGTGTTAGGAGGCGGGGGAGGTTTCCATCGACTTCGTCTAGTGGTGTTAGAAGAATTCGGTTGAAATCGGTGTGGGGTTAAATTGGCGCTCTCGGTTTTTGATGGATTGATTCGGGGACTAGTTCGGGTGTAGGTTTCTTCTACTGTATAGGCTTGATGCAGTTTCGGTAGCAGACTCCTGGCCTAAATTTGTCTTGTGTCGATCGTTCACTACTAGTTCGGGCTACTTTGTTCACTGGGGAAGGGCTTTCTCTTTTGATTTATAGTTTATTGTTTTAGGTTTTGTCTGTTTTTGAGTCTGTGTTGTGATATTTTTGGTCTTGTTTTTTAGGTTTGGGCCGTTGGCCTCGATACTGATTCCCCTGTGGGGGGCGTTTCTATTCTCCTGTGGGGAGCGTTCGTAGTTGGGTGTTGGTGTCTGTTAGTTGTGTGTTGTGTGTTTTCTTTTCTAGCGTGGCTAGCGAGACTCTAGGCGGTCGTGAGATCCGTCCTCTCAGTTTTTAGTTCCTGGTTGTATTATTTAGCCTTGGGCTGCTTTTTGCACAGTTGTGCGTTTTTTATCTATAATATCCCTATCATTTCGAAACACAAAAAAAAAAAAAAAAAAAAATTATCAATTGTGTTGTGATAGAAAATATAAAACGAATTAATGATAATTATAAATATGTGAGGAGTTTAAATTTTATAAAAATAAATTGTCGTAATGATTGCCTTTAATTTAAAAATTATATTGAAAATTCAGTTAATTTTTTCTATTTAATTTTTTATTTAAGTATTTGAAAATTTTTAAAAAACTCAGCAAATAATCTCGGATCTCATGTAAGTGATCTTTATTATCGTTATTTTCTATTACATTTTCTCCAACTGAAAAGTAATATTGTGTCCGCCGCTGTTTGAAACAATAATTAAAATAATAATAAAAAGAAATAGAATTGTTATAGTTATATCTAGTGTTACAATTATATTCCATATTGATGCAACAAACACATTAATTCCACCAAATTTAAATTTTATAAATTTAATAATGCTGGGAACATTGCAAGTTGAAGAGAAATAATATGATACTAAACTAGTGCCTATCCCGTGCGATGCACGGATATATAAATTTGGAGAATATTATAATTTGGCATGCATTAGGATATATATGAGAGTTTAATACATATGAACATTATTCATCATAAAATGTTCGTCACTAAAAAATCTTATATTATTAAAAACCTCTTTGTATACAACATATGAGTTTGATTATTGGGTAACTCGTTGTGAGGAGCACAGGCCGACTCGAGCCAGACGCGGACTGCACAAAGGGCTGCGGAAATTGGGCCTCACTCAACTGGGCTCCCTTGTTGGGCTTCTATCATGGGCTGCAAATGCTGATTGTTGTCGCAAAAAAAATTGCCCCCTTGGAAAATTTTCTAATTTCCCATTAAATTATAAATTATATTTTATTCCAAGTTTAACTTTTTCATTCCTATTTTATGAAGATAGTTATTTTACATTCCTAGCTATACTAATAAAGTATATTTTTAGTTTAAATCATGTAACTTCCATAATAGTGAGTTGAATAATTTATAGATAGAAACATAATTTAATGATTCCCTCTAATTTCTCTCCCTCTCCCTTTTTCATATTTCATAGTATTTCACAATTTTTCTCCACATAAAACAAAAAATTACATACAACAATTATTAGGTTGACCATCAAATAAATCAAAATAAGACTGTAAATAAACGTAAATTTTTCTTAATAATTTCTATATTGTTTTGAAAATAATAATTGTAATGTTTCAGGTTCGACACAAAATTGGTTTGTTTGTTTTTTATTAATTGTTTATAAATAGGCTATCTATCTTAATTTTTGTTCAAAGTTGGTTTATTTTTTATTTTTATCATCAGATATATCATATTAGTCATTATTAGACATAAATATGCATTTAGATTTTAGCATGCATTTAGATTTGATGATAAATCTGCATTTAGATTTTAACATGTGCAATATAAATATAAAAAATACAGAGAATATAATAACGCTAAATTTAGTTTATTGGACATGTGCACAACAATTAGAAAAATGTGATTTTCTAAATTAAATTTTCGTGATAAATGCATTGCCAAATCATAAATTTCCGCAAGCAATGAGCTTGTTCTAATACATTATTCGAGATTTCAGTGCCGATGGCCATTTTTTTACGGTAATGCAAGTAGAATTTGGGTAAAGCCGAATGGAAAACGTTTTTGCAAATCTGTAGATGAGAATGAATTTAGAAGAACCGTATTTATAAGAATATGTACATTATTAGAATCTGAAAAGAATAAAGAGTCCCAAGAGTTGGAAACCGTGTAATTAATATTTAATTAAACATATAAATTATCGATCTACATATTATAAATGATATGTTTAATTTTATAATACCATATAAGTTGGATTTGTTTCCAACCACTACATCTTATAATAACTGATATGTAGAGATTTTCACAATTAAAAAAACAAACGCCAAAACTGAAAAAAAAAAGAATCCCAAAACTTGGAAACAATATAATTTAAAATTTAGTTAAACATAAAAAAAGGGTTATAAAAATCATAGTTGATTACAAAGTATGTTTAATTTTAGAATTCCAATTAAATTGGATTTGTTTACAACAAACGGATAATATGTCAAATTATAACTCTAATTTTGTTTAGATATCTATAATATAAAACGCTTTAAAAGAGTCCCACAGATGGAAACAATATAATTTTTAACTTTTTAAAACATAAAAAATAGGGCTAATAGAAAAAAAAAAATATAATTTTATATTTCCCTTAAAATTGGGATTATTTACAGGAAAACAAAATCGTGTTACTAACTTATATGTTAGGTAATTGGAAATAAAAATGTATCCATAAAAATACGTGCTTAAAAAATTGTAATTATAAAAAAAAAAATAGTTTTATGTCATATCAAAAAGTGTTAATACACGTGTTATAAAAACAAAGTCAAATATCAAATATAATTGTATTCATACATTTTCCGAATAAAATTTTATGCAATATTATGTAAAAAACAAATTAAGTGAATAGTAATCATTAAAGTGAATAATATTCATTATAAGAAATTGAGCCGCATTTTTTGGGAATGTTTATACCAAATTAATTACTGAAAACCTCCCGCACTTTATGGGCATTTAATAGCTGAACGTGAAAAAAGGAAAAGGGAAAAAAGTTGCCATTAATAGTAAATAATTAATGAAGAAAGAGATTTGACCAAAAATTGACCTGCCATTTTTGAAAAATGGTAAATCTTTATATATATATATAGATTAATCTACGGCCCTCTCTGAGTCTTGCGGAATCTCCGACCTGTCCCTCGTTGTAATACCCCTCTAGCTTATTCAAATCAGAGTTAAATTTTCGCAAAATCTTTTCTAAAAATGCTTACTAATTTAACAAAAAAGATAACGGGTTTTTCATAATAGAAAGGAATTTCAGTAGCATCCCAAATCACGATTCCACAAATTAATAGGTATTTTTAGAAATGATTTTGCGAAAATTTGACTCTGATTTTAATAAGCTAGCGGGGTGTTACAATTGGTATCAGAGCACGTTTTTGTGTATCTGAATACTTTATTAAGTTAGAAAGTTTTCAGAAAACCCGACCACACCACGCTCACACCTCGCCGACTATCATGTAAGTGCTGATTTACATGTTTTTATATATAAACAAATGTCTAAGTCTATGCTCAGTAGAGGGTCAGATATTTAACCCTAGTAACCAGTATAAGATGCTCGAGCCAGTCATAGAGTATTGTTCAGAGTATAGTCGATTTATTCTAGTTTTCGACTCTAGTTTTCTCGGGTAGTTTTAGCGACTCGTCAAGAAATTTGTGTGCTTTAATAATCACGTTACGTATAATTCAGTTGTGCTATATCTCTCTATCTGATCAAATAGAGCATTTGACTATACAAATGGCACGACGTAGAGATCAGGATCATCAAGAAATTCCACAAGCCACCGTAGTCGCTCAGTTTCGCGACTACCACCCAGAGAAGTTTTCCGGTCAGGAAGATCCTCGACTTGTCGATGAATGGATCCAGGGCCTCGAGATGATCTTTGAGGTCATGGATTGTCCCGATCATTACCGCGTACTTTGTGCCCAGATCCAGATGACTGAAGACGCACGTCTTTGGTGAAATGCCTACTGGGAGTGCGTCCCGGTGAGAAGAAGAACTGTACGTGGGATCGATTCAAGGAGATTATGCGCGAGAAGTATTATCCAGCCTATTATCGCGCAGAGCTTGAGCGTCAGTTCTTGGCGCTTAGGCAGGGTGCTCGTTCAGTGGATGAGTACGAACGTGAGTTTACTCGACTTGGATCCTTCGTTTCTGAGTTACTGGGTTCGGAGGAGAAGAGATCGAGGCGTTTCATTGACGGACTTTTGCCAGTAGTTCGTCACAACATCGTTGGCCACGGTGTCAAAACCTATGCTGATACCATTGCCAGGGCCCAGGAGATAGACGCAAGTATCCGAAGGGAGGCCATTCCGATTCCAGTGCAACCAGTTGCCCAACCAGTAGCTGCCCAACAACCGAAGAACAAGGCAAAGAGGAAGTGAAAAGGACCCCAGGACGAACGGAGGAACCGAGCCAGACAACAACCGATACCACCTTGTGCCACTTGTGGATGACGCCACCGTGGAGAGTGTCTTATGGGCCAAAACATCTGTTTCTATTGCCGACAGCCCGAACATAACCGTATCAACTGCCCAGAGCGACAGCAACAACCACCACTATCACAACAACCTCAACAACAACAACAGCCCCCGAGACAACCTCAGCAGCGTGGGAGACAGCAGGCCCATGTCTATGCCATCGATCAGGCCAAAGCAGAGCACCACCCAGGTACCATGTCTGGGATGATTATTCTAAATGATGTTCTTGTTTTTGCCTTATTTGACACCGGAGTGACTCATTCATTCATATCACACCGATCTCTTGATGCCATTGGGGTTCGTTCTGTCAGCACTGTCGATCCTCTAGAGGTGAGTTTAGCCTCGGGAAGAAAGATAGTGACCAATGCCAAAGCCGAGAGTCTCAGCGTTTCCGTCGGTGGCGTATCTTGACTACCGACGCCTATGTCATCGAGATGAGGGATTCTGACCTCATTCTCGATATGGACTGGCTAACCCGTTTTCATGCAGATATTCGTTGTCGCGACCGGGAGATAACTCTTTATCTTTCGGAGGACGACCAGATAACTTTCTTCGGTTTCAGGACTTGTACTCTACCTCATATCATTTTCATGGCGAAAGCCAGAAAGATCTTACGACGAGGTGATTGCTTGGGGTACCTAGTGAGCCTTGTCGAAGACGAATCGAAAGCACGAACACCTCACGACATTCCTATCGTTCGTGAGTTTGTGGATGTGTTTCCAGATCAGCTTCCAGGCAGACCACCTAGCCGGAAAGTGGAGTTTTCTATTGATCTTATACCAGGAGCCGGACCAGTATCCAAGGCGCCGTACAGAATGGCACCAAAAGAATTACAGGAGTTAAAGACTTAGATCCAGGAGTTTCTGAAGCTCGGTTTCATTCGACCGAGTGTGTCACCATGGGGAGCACCCGTTCTATTCGTCAAGAAGAAGGACAGTTCTATGCGTATGTGTATTGATTATTGGGATCTTAACCGGTTAACAGTAAAGAACAAATATCCACTTCCCAGAATTGACGACTTGTTCGACCAGCTGAGGGGAGCCTGTGTATTTTCTAAGATTGATTTGCGTTCAAGTTACCATCAGTTGAAGATCAAGGAATCAGACATCGCCAAAACAGCATTCCGAACTAGATACGGTCATTACGAGTTCGTGGTTATGCCATTCGGTCTTACTAATGCCCCAGCGGTGTTCATGGACTTGATGAACCGTGTATTCCATCATTTTCTTGATCAATTTGTTATCGTGTTGATTGATGACATTTTGATTTATTCCAGGAGTCAGAAGAAGCATGAAGAGCATCTGAGGGTTGTTCTTGAGACCCTTAGACGAGAAAAGTTATACGCTAAGTTCTCTAAATGCGAATTTTGGCTGCAGCGAGTGGCTTTCCTTAGCCACATTATTACTCAGGCAGGTATCGAAGTTGATCCATCAAAGATTGCCGCAGTTCAGAACTGGTCAGCGCCAAAGAATCTGTCCGAGGTTCGTAGTTTCCTCGGCCTTGCAGGTTATTATCGCAGATTTATTGAGGGGTTTTCGAAGATTGCCCTCCTTTTGTCCCAGTTGACGAGGAAGTCTGTGAAGTTCGAATAGACAGATCGTTGTGAGTCGAGCTTTCAGGAGCTAAAAGAGAGGCTTACGACGGCACCGGTGCTGACTATTTCGGATCCTTCTCGAAGTTTCACCATCTATAGTGATGCTTCGAGACAGGGTTTGGGGTGTGTACTTATGCAGGATGGCCAGGTTATAGTGTACGCTTCACGCTATTTGAAGCCTCACGAGCAGAACTATCCTACGCATGACTTGGAGTTAGCTGCAGTAGTACACGCACTTAAGATATGGCAACATTATCTATATGGCGGTCGGTGCGAAATTTATACCGTTCACAAGAGTCTGTAGTACATTTTCACACAGAAAGAGCTAAACATGCGTCAGCGACGTTGGTTAGAGCTAGTTAAAGATTACGACTGCACGATTCAGTATCATCCGGGAAAGGAAAATGTTGTAGCTGACGCCCTGAGCCGAAAGGTAAAGGGTGAATTATCATGTTCTATTACTCAGCAAAGCCATCTTGTCCGAGACTTTGCCCGGATGCAGGCTCAGGTCGTCGAGTCACTTCCTGTAGAGATCACGTGGAGTGTCAGCTCGATGCAGATCCAGCTCACGTTGAGAGACAGAATCTGGCGGGAGCAGGCTTCTGATCAGTTTGTTCGTGCTATCGAGGCCAAGGTTCACGCCGGAAGAGTCGAGGGTTTTTTCCACGGCACAGATGGAGCCTTGGAGTTCAGAGACAGGATCATAGTGCCGAAAGTCGAGGCTTTGCAGAAGAAGATCTTAACAGAGGCACACACACCGCACATTATTTAGCTCACCCCGGCAGCACGAAGATGTACCACGACTTGAAAAGGTAGTTTTGGTGGCGGGAAATGAAGAAAGACGTCGCCAATTTCGTAAAGAAGTGTTTGGTCTGCCAGCAAGTCAAGGCCGAGCACAAGAGTCCGTTGGGCCTTCTGCAACCACTTGACATTCCGAAGTGGAAGTGGGAGGAAGTCAAGATGGATTTCGTCACAGGGCTACCTAAGTCGTCTGAGCATCACGACGCGATTTGGTTAGTGATGGACAGATTGACGAAAGTCACACATTTCCTACCTGTGACGATGACGATGTCAATGGAGAAGTTGGCCGAGATTTATACCCGTGGGATCGTTCGAGATCCCAAATTTACCAGCAGGTTCTGGGAGAGTTTACACGAGGCGATGGGCACGCAGTTACAGTTCTGTTCGGCTGACCATCCAGAGACAGACAGTCAATCAGAGAAGACCATCCAGGCGCTTGAGGATATGCTCGGAGCTTTGGTCCTAGACAGGGGTTCCTAGTGGGAGTCGATTTTGCCGTTAGTCAAGTTCGCCTATAATAACAGTCAGGCGTCGATCCAGATGGCTCCTTATGAAGCACTTTACGGTCGTAAATGCCGTTCACCCCCTTATTGGGACAATGTTGGCGAACGTGAGGTACTCGGTCCGAAGATGATCGAGGAGACAGTTGAACAGGTTGAGTTGATCAGACAGAGGCTTAAAACAGCGCAGAGTCGGCAGAAGTCATCAATCGACAAACATAGACGAGATATTCAGTTCGAGGTCGAAGAACGAGCCTTTCTGAGAGTTCGACCATTCCGCGGGATCATTCGATTCGGGAAGCGAGGGAAGTTACATCTTATCGGCCCGTTCGAAGTTCTCGAGCGAGTGGGCGAAGTAGCCTATCGTTTAGCTTTACCTCCCAAGTTATCCAATGTTCATAACGTTTTCCATGTATCCATGTTACGGAAATACGTGTGCGATCCAGATCATATTTTTCAGCATAGTGAGATCCAGCTTCAGCAAGATTTATCGTACGAGGAACGACCGGTAGCAATTTTGGACCGTAAGGTTCGACGGCTCCGGAGACGAGATATTCCCCTCGTATGTATCAGATGGAATCGCCACAGAGAATCCGATGCCACTTGGGAGCGCGAAGCCAACATTAGAGCTCGTTTTCCTGACTTTGAATTTTGATGTATATACTTTTCTGTATATATGTCCAATTTTGTATTTACGAGGACGGAAATATTTTAAGGAGGGTAGATTGTAATAACCCAGTTTGTTATTAATAAAAGTGATGTATTTCCTTTTGTTAATAATGTTCATTTCAGCTTTCAAGCCAATAAGTTCGACTTTAAGTCGAAAGTCTATTCGGTTTATTTTATTAACCGAGTTCATTTCGATAATTAGTTCTCGAACTGTTTATTTTATAAACAGACATTATTAGTCGGGATTAATTATCCGAAGTCAAGAATACTGAAATTAATTTTCGAAGTTAAGTTCCGACCGAATTCGAGTAAATCCGGTTATAATAATTTACCTTAATCAAGTTCATGTTAAGTCCAAATTTTCTAAGTGCATATCACGGTACAATGTGCTAGCATTTAGTTGAGTTCATGCACGCATGTTCACGACGCACTGCCGCCTATGCGCGTACGCCATTGCCGAGAGCAACACACGCTCGTTGTCGTGCGTGTGCATGCGCGCCATGCGTGAAGCCACCGTCCATGGTTAGATCATGTAATAGTAAGTATAAGTTCATGCCTAACTAATCCATACTTATTAGTTTAGCCTTTGCCGTGAGGATTTCTTCAAGACAATAAAATATTGCAACTTGCAAGCCTTAGTCACCAAGTAGCTTAAGCCATATGGCATGTACTCACATCACCATGGGATGACTAAGCACTTCTCACGCCACCTAGCCCGATGACTCGGCAAGAAAAATGCCACCGAAGCACTCGGTTCAAGCAAGTGTCATTACCCCATTTTACCATCATTTTTCACCTCTATCTTTTACCTATTTTATATAGTAGTTGTGAGTTTTTCCTCATGCATTTTCATGCAAAACCGAGAGCAAAATAGAGAGAAAAACAGAGAGCAAGATAGAATAATATTGAGATTATAAGAAAAGAAGTAAAGAGAGAGCTTGTATCTAGTCATTGCCGAAGGGAAGGCACGCACTACCGAAAGGAAGCGAGCAAGCACGTGCAAGCCTAGCACATCTCTCGAGCGATCGGAGGGGTAAAATCGTAACGACCTTCTCTTAGCTATTTTATAGTTATATTAGAAAGATCTTGTAGTAACCATGTCAATTGGTTCATGTTTTGTGCCAAAACGCACTCGGAGGTGCCATATAGGCCCTTCCCGAGCCATGTCAAAATCTAGCCAAACACTCCGAGCAATTTATGTGTTTTTGGTCATTTTAAGTCATTTCATGTTAGTCCATGTCATCGTTGCCGGAAAAAGTCGCCGGACGACCGACGAGGTGCCGATCATAGGGCCTGCCTGCACGTAACAGTCAGCGCGCCCGGCAGTGGCCTGCGAGCATGAGTGATACGGAAGTGAAGATCAACACCGGAAAGTCTAGCGAGGATGGAGGGCTAAATTGCAAAGGGTGCGCATCGGCGCATGATGCACACGATTGGGCAAAAAAGATGCGCAGGCGGGCTGTGCGGGGTGCACGCGAGCGCGCGGGTGGCAGGTGTGCACACGTTGGCTGGGACGCGCGGCAGACAGGGCGCAAGCGCACCTTGTGCGCAGGCAGCGACGCGTGGGGCGACGCGGGCGATGGCCTAGACCGCATAGGCATAGGAGTGCTGGGCGACGGCGCGTGCGTGCGCAAGGAGTTCGGCAGCAGCAGGGCGTGCGCGATAGCGTGCGAGTGCAAGACATATGCGCGAAGCCTAAGCCGTGCAGGCATAGGACGGGCGGGCACACACGTGCAAGGTGAAGGCGGCGGGGACTGGGCGTGCGCAATGGCGCGCGCGTGCGAAGTGGACGAGGCGTGCAATGCCTAGCGCACCGAGGACTAGGCGAGCAATAGGCGGTGCGCGTGAGAAGCGGCCGAACGACTTGGAGTTCAAGCTACTTAGAGTGCAAGTCATGTTTTGGAGCCTTAGTATTATTAGGATTCTATTTCCATATTGCTTTAGTAGATCTAATATGTTTAGGATTTAATATTTTATTGCTTTAATAAGTTCGCTAGTAAGATTAGAACTAGACTAAGTTAGGATCTATCAATAGGGAGCATCCCTCATTGTTTTTGAAGTCCAGAATGTTGAATGAGTGAATAGAAAAGGGGAGCATTGTGTTCAAGCGTGTGTTTAAGCAAGGCCGTAGTGCGTATTTATCATACAAATCGTGTCTAAAAGAAGGCCCTAAGAGCGTCTGTTAGTCACACCTATCGTGTTTAGTCGAAGGCCCAGAGTGCGCGATTATTTACAAGCAAATAGACAAAATCACGATTCCTCATTATTGGTGCTTTCATTGAGAGTGTCCAATCGTGTTTTTGTCTATTTTATCTTTTTTCTTTTTCGGTTTTTCTTTTGCTGAGGGGGCCGAATTTTTCTTCTTTTTTGTTCGAATTTTTTGTTCTTTTTTCCTTCTATTTTTCGTGAGTTTTGAGTCAAGTATCAAAAAAAAAGTGTCATCCTAGTTGTTTGATTTTATTTTTAGAGTCTTAAAAAAAAGATGATGTCAAACCGTGAGAGAATTGAAGCGTTGGAAGAAAGCTTGAAGACCATTAGTGATGGCCAACATGCAACCAACGAAAATTTGGGAAGGATCGAGCTCATGGTGCACGATTTGGTCGGCCAGCTTACACGCCTCAATCCACGGCCACGGAGGAATCACGAGGCGCGGTCCACAAAGTCAACCACCACGACCGAGCGCGAGGATGACGGCGACCGGCGTTCGAGAGGGTCGCGCGCATCACACGCGGATCACCACCGCGACGATCGAAGGTACGAAGAGCATGCACGACACCACCGCGACGAACACCGAGAGGAAAGGGCTTACACGCGACCGAAGATCATCATGCCCACGTTCACGGGAGTAGATCCGGATGCATGGTTGAGTCGAGTTGTGCAGTTCTTTGAGATCAACGATGTGTCAAGGTATGAACGAGTTCAAATTGCTGCATATCATCTTGATGGAGAGGCGAACATTTGGTGGCAATGGATCTTGCACAAGAATCATGGCGAGCACATGCGTTGGAGGGATTTTGAAAGAGAGCTCATCACGAGGTTTAGTTCGAGTGATTACTATGATTATGATGAAGCTTTATCTCGAATTAAACAAGTTGGTAGCTTGCGGGATTATCAAAAGGAGTTTGAGCGCATTGCAAGTAGGGTACGGGATTGGCCCGAGAGTGCGCTAGTAGGAGCGTTTGTTGGAGGGCTGAAAGCTGAGTTGGCGGCAGAGGTGAGGTTAGATAGGCCAAGATCGATGCGAGCAGCCATGGAGTCGGCTAGATTGCACGAGGATTATCTCATGGCAGTACGCAAGGCGAGGCCGAGCGACGTGCGCATGGAGCCTAGGCGCACGCACGTCGCGACCGAGGAACAAGTGCCACGGATCGAGAGCAAGTCGGTAGGCGATGTGGTGCGAACAACGAGTAAAATACGGCGGCTTACGGACGAAGAGATGCAACGACGAAGAGAAAAGGGCCTATGCTATACATGTAACGAAAAATACACGCCAGGCCACAAGTGCAAAGGTAAGGAAGTATTTTTGTTGGAATTTGAGGAGGATTGTGTTTGTGAGGAAGATAAGCAGCAGGAGAAGTCTTTGTTACATGTGGTTAAGTGCAAAAAACGAGGCCCTAGATGATCAGGTTTACTGCTGAGATAAAGGACATGTTGCTGGAAGTATTGGTGGATAGTGGATCGAGTTTGAATTTATTGATGAAAGGATATCCAAGAGACTGAAGTTGGAAGCCACTAAAGTCAAAAGGTTTGGGGTGAAGGTGGCCAATGGCATGAACTACAAGGTAATCAATTATTCAAGAGGGTTCCGATCATGGCCCAGGATCAGGAGTTAGAGATTGGCCTCTACGCCTTACCACTTAAGGAAACTGATGTAGTGTTGGGGGTACAGTGGCTCGAAACTCCTGGGCCCATTACTACCGACTATAAGCATGGAAAGATGGAGTTTGGTCGGCCAGGGAAGCGCGTTAAATTGAGGACTGAGGATCAAGGCAACTCTCCTATTGAAGAGGACAGTGACAGTGATGTGGATGTACTAAACTTTCTTATCCTTGGGGACAAGGAATGTCTTGAAGAGGAGGGGAATGATACGGAAGTGAAGATCAACACCGGCAAGTTTAGCGAGGATGGAGGGCTAAAGTGCAAAGGGTGCGCATCAGCCCATGATGCGCACGATTGGGCGAACAAGCTACGCA
>CACSLK010027842.1:4874030-4888873 GCA_902706635.1 Striga hermonthica
TTTAAAAAAAAAACAAAAAAAAAAAAACAGAAAAATAGTCTTTCTTTTTTCACTATCTCCACTCTCACGTTTTTTTTAGGTGTTCTCTCTGTCAGGCATTTTCAGGTCTCGTTTGGTCCCAAATTCTAGGGTTCTTTGGAACTTCCACATCTCTCAAATTCTCTAGGCGACAACTCGAATTTTGATGGCTCACTGACGATTGACGAGGAAATCGGTTTTACTTGGTTCGTCTTCGCGGAATTTCTCCTTGGCGCAGTCCGAGAAATCACGCCAATTTCCTTCATCGTCGAACGCTGCTACCAGTCGGCCGCCACCATCTGGTCGTGTTTCCCGGCAGCCCATTCCTTAGCCGTTGCATCTGCCTTTCACGACCGCCTCTACCTTTTACAACCGCCGCTGCCATTTCATGAGCACCGACAAATGCCGACAACCAACGAGCCCGACAGTACTCCATTTCTCTCTTCTATAATGGCCGAAGAATCGGAGAGCTTCCCCACACCCGCTAAGGACACAGTCGTGTATGGTTTCGAGTGAGCAGAGATGTACGAGGGCAGTCTCACTGGCGCCGTTGACCAGTATGAATGCCATGTGTTTCTATGCTACAAGTCTCACAAGACATGGCTTTCACGCGTCTGAGGGGTTTGACGGAGTAAGATGTTGATAGCTTAATTCAGGTTGTGCCCGTTAATAGGAAGCTTTGGATATTTGGAATACAGGAGTTGGGTTGTTCTTATGTGTTTGTGGACCGTAGATGTAGTGTTTGTGACCCAATTTTTATTGAAGGCCTATAAATGTGGTATTTGTGGCCTAATTCTTACTGAAATGTTTAAAGAAGAGATTGGGTCCAAGGATTTGTAGGACCAGGTGCTTGAGGTGTTTGTGGTTGCCAGTTCACATGTAGAAGGACACACGTATGCGGGCCATGTTATAACTTTTTGGTACGGATCTCATGGAAAAATTGCTTGTTGGTGAAACTCTTGAACAGAGAGAAGAGGGAAACAAACGGCGACTGAAATCAAGTGCTTGAATTAAGGGGGAGATGAGATATCGAGAATCCATTTGTCCATACACGATAAGTGGCTTGATCGTGAGGGGGAGGCGAAGTCTTTGGATTGACGGGGAGCTTAAGCTGAAATTCAGCCACACCTCTCTAATATCCGGCGTTTAAATAAGTGATCTTGCCTTTCTACCGTCCACGTTTTCTGAACAAAAAGGGGGAGATGGAGAGCTCGACTTTATAACTATTTGCGTTTCTCTTTTTTTATCTCTTTCATTTGTGTTTAATGTGTTATTTAGGGGGAGCGATCAATTTATGGTTTTGGACTCGTGTCATTTGCATATATTGTTTTGTCCAGAAAAGCAAAAAGGGGGAGATTGTTGAATTTGTTTTTTAAAATTTTATTTGTTATGCTTTTCTGATTTTTTTTTTTTATCTCTATATATATAAATATTTATATTAGTTATTTTATTTTTGGGAGAAAATTATTATTATATAGTTTCCTTTTCTCAATAGGATTCTTACTTGGAAGAGATATGGATGGTCTTTATATATTAAAGAACAAGGAGTGCAACAGGCGTTCGTTTTGATATAGTAGAGAGTAGCAATTATATTGGGCTGAGTGCATATGCGTGGGTTGGTAGCTACATTCTTGAAAAGAAGTAGCAGCAAGAGTAGTGGGGATATCAATCACATGTTTTTTTTACTTCTAGATTTTGAAGGTGCATCAGTGCGGAACTAAAAACAGAGGAGAGAAGCATTCGTTGCTTCTTGGAGCAATAAGCAGCAACAATCTTTTCAAAGGAAGCACCGTCTGCATTAACGGATTGAACAAAATTTGTCGGCTTGCTTTCTTTCATATCTTGTGTCGAACTCGCTTTTCTTTTTCGTAGTTCACTAGATGTTTTCGATTGGAAGAAAAACTTTGTGATTAATTTGTTCTCTGAAATTTTGGCATATGACCTTAGTCTACAAGTGTATATTCACTTGTAGGCTATAATGCAGGTGTGAGCGTCCTGGCCCGGTTTGGAATGGATCGCCTTCGTCCTCGCCGGTAGAACGCCGGAAACCTGCAATTAACTCTCACAATGGGGTGTTTTTCCGGTGAAGAGCCTCCGATTCTTAAGTAAGTATGAGTATGCTTGAATTGAATAATAGAAATCGTGTTCAGGAAGAAAGGCCTCACCCCTCTTTATATATGGGTGTGATACCTGACCTAAGAGTTGCTCGGGTATGGTGAGCTGGCTGCCCCAGCTGCCCGTCCGTACTCTGACATGCCGCGCGTATGTCAGAGGTGATGCTGGGAGTTGTCAGAGGTGGTTGTCACTGTCAACCAATGCATTCTCGCCACGTGTCCTCTGCACATGAGATGATTATTCCTCTAAATACTCCCCTGAAATTCGGTTAGAGGCTCTTACACGCGCCTGTGACTAGGTCGATCTCCAGAATACTGCCAACCCATAAAGTGGTCGATCCATTGAGGTCAACCCGACTACTCGACTGCTCGACTGCTTGACTGGTCGATCTTTCCGCTACTTGGCTCGGCTTCCTCATAGTACAACCTCTTCGACCAGTTTGGCAGACCGGTTTAGCCTTGTGGGTAAAATATCCTATATCATCTAGTCCCCCCCCACTCTGGTCGAGTCTGAATGACTCGACCTAAGAGTGAATTTATGCTCGTTTTCCTCTTGGCTGATATTATGCCAGATATAGACCACTTGATAAGTTTCCCGCTGCTTTTTTCAATTGTTTTCCCTTTAATCGCCAAAAATAAAGTGTCCTGCCACGCGTCCTCTCTTCCGCGCTTGTACACCTGCCACTTGTCGTACCTGTCGCGTCTGTCAGGCGCTTTAATTATTGCACCCCCTCGTATAACGTGCCCCTTTTGAATCCCGTGTTAATTGAATGCTCCCAATCGCGAGATTTCGTTTTAATCTAACGGTCCTCCTCTTCCACCTCTTCAAATCATCTAGGTATAAATTCAACACTTAGCAAATTTTTAGACTTTTTTCACCTTTGCTTCTTCTGAATTCTCTCGAGCTCTAAAATCTCTCTGCAACCCTAGCTTCTTGCTTTCAGCGATTTCTCATGCATTCTCAAGGCTCCTTCGATTCCTTCAACTGCGACTATGAGTAAGTTGTTCTTCCCTTGAATTCGTGCTTCCTACGTTTCAGATTTATATGCTTCTGGATTTTTCACATTGGGTATCCTAATTTTGTCTGATGAATGTCCTGAATTTGTGCATTTTGCTCCGAATTTATGCATTGGGTTCTTTGATTTGCTTGTTGACGTATTTTGCTTTTTCTTTGAAAATTTTTCGAAATTCCTGCTCTTCCTCTTTTCAATTTTTCAAAATCGCCTCCTCCGGAAACCCTAGCCTCTGAAAGCCTCTCCCATTCCTCCATTTTCTCTTCGCGGAATCTCCCTTTTTTTATATTGCTCCTTTGTTCTTTATTTTTTCAGACTCCACAACCTCCAGTGAAAACGACCATCACTCCGGTGCTGATTTGAGTTCTCCGTCTTCCTCCTCAACCACTACCTCCTCTAGTTCTGTTCAGGAGGTTCCTTATATTTCTTTGTTTCTTGTACGAGTATGTTTTGTCGACATAGACTTTAATGTTTTTATTATTTTCTTGCAGAGGTGCCCAGCTTCCATATTCCTCCAAGGAAGATGCCCCTCAAGAAAAAATCTGGGGCCGCCTCTGGGTCGACTGGGGATAGGGTCGACGGATCGACCACTTCCTCGCAATCTCCCTCACATCGACAGCAATCACCACCACAACAACCACCGCCACAACAACCGAAACAGCAACACCCACAACAACAGCAGCACCACCAACAACAACAACAGCAACAACAACATTAACAAACACGACAACAACGACAACAACAACAACAAAAACAACAACAACAACAACAACAACAACAACAACAACAACAATGCCGACTCCGCTGTTACTCCTGATTCCACTGCTCCTCCCCCGTAGCTTAGTTTTGTATTATCTAAATTTGATGAACTTTGTATTTTGATGGATTTTTGTAACTTCTTGTAATGAAGATATTTTGCTCGCTCCACTTTTTGTATAAATGTTTTGTATTTCTACGTTTCTCTATATTTTATCGTAATGCAATTCGGTAGTCTTGCATAACCCTTCAACTGGGTCATCGAAACAAACCTTAACGTACAATCCACCCATTTTTCCGTTTTAGAATTTAGCCGCAATTTTAACATAGTTTGTACGCCTAACCTTTAACACATGCCCACCTTCAGAGGTGGTTGATACATGCGACCATCCAGCCTCATGGCCTTAAAACATGATGGGTTTTTAATTTTGAACACATGCCCACCTTCAGAGGTGGTCAATACATGCGACCATCCAACCTCATGGCCTTAAACATGATGGGTTTTTAATTTTAAACACATGCCCACATTCAGAGGTGGTCGATACATGCGACCATCCAGCCTCAGGCCTTAAACATGATGGATTTTTTGTGCCATTGGACTCCTCTCAGAGGCCTGTATCTCACGCACGTCCTCTTGGCTCGAAATTCTATCAGTGACGTGTTTGCTTCATTGAGTTCCTTGGTGATGCCCGAAGGCCTTAGTCATGGTGGGTTTGTCTTCACACTTGCCCACCCAATCGAGGAATGTTCCAAACAGGAGGTCACCCATCCCAGAGGCGTGAGCATTCGACCAACCTACCCACCCCAAGGGATGTTCCAAACAAGTGACCACCCAGCCCGAATGCCTTAGTCATGGTAGGTTTGTCTTCACACTTGCCCACCTAATAGAGGAATGTTCCACACAGGAGGTCACCCAGCCCGGAGGCGTGAACATTCGACCAGCATGCCCATCCCAAGGGGTGTTCGAAGCAAGTCGTTGCCGGATTACATTACATTACACATCCTGTCATCCAGATCACACCAACATTCCAAGCATAAAAAAGTGCGCAATAAAGCAAATGCCTCATAAGGGAACAAACATTTCATTAATATTTGAGCAAACGTGTGAATTACATCTTTTTGTTCGATTTTCTCAAAATTTCCTTACAAAAGAAAAAAAATTATGCATAGTATTTTTTCATATTAGCAATGTTCCATGACCTGGCTAGTGATCGTCCTCCTGCATCCTTTAGAGAATGTGCTCCTCCCGTATGCACCCTCTCGACCAGGTATGGTCCCTCCCAGTTCAGCTCTAGCTTTCGCACATGCTTTAGTACATCGACACGCTTGCAGACCAAGTCACCTACTTGGAATCTACAAACTTTCACCTTCATGTCATGGGCTGCTCGTATCCTTTGCTTGTATGCTTCTACCCTGTCTTTCACGCAGTTCCTCGATTGTGTGTAAGGCCGCCATTATTAAATCTTCGTTTTGCTCCGGGACATATGTGCTCGATCTTTGTGACAATAGCTCGACCTCGACTGACAACAATGCTTCCATTCCATACACTAGACTGAAGGGGATATCTCCCGTTGTTGACCTCGGGGTAGTGCGATATGCCAAAACTACTGAAGTTAGCTCATCGACCCACGCTCCCGAGGCCTTTTCAAGCCTTGTTTTCAGCCCGTTCAGTATAGTCCTGTTGGTCACCTCGACTTGTTGGTTGGCTTGCGGATGAGCAACTGAGGCAAAGTGTTGCTCGATCTTCATGTCCTCACACCATGCTCGAATCCGCTTGTCATTGAATTGAGTCCCATTGTCGGACACCAACACCTTGGGGACTTCAAATTTCGTGAAATAGTCCACTGCCACAATCAAGAATTTCTTCTGCCCGATTTCTTGTGGCATCGACCCCACCAGGTCGATCCCCCATTGAGCAAATGGTATCGGGGCACTCATTGTTGTCATCGCTTCTGCCGGTTGGTGGTTTAGCGGACCATGCTTATGGCATTGTAAACACTTTTTCACCATCATCATGGCGTCCTCCTTCATCGTCGGCCAGAAATACCCCGCCCTCAGAATTTTTGCAGCCAAAGCCCCCGACTTGCTGTGATCACTGCAACACCCTTCATGCACCTCTCTCAGCACGTATCGCCCCTCCTCCTTGGTCACACATCGTAAATGTGGTCATGCAAACGACCGCTTATAAAGAATACCTCCATGCTCGAAGAACCTCCTTACTACCTTCATTGCCCCCTCATTCAACTCCCTAAGGATCGGAGCCCTCCAATCCTCGACCTCCTCGATCTCAACTACCTCCTCCTCGACCACACTTTGCTCCAAATGTAACAAAGTCACACTTCTGCTCTTACAATCCACCAGACTTTGGGCAATCTTTGACAGCAGATTGGCTCTACCATTCTCCCCTCGAGGAATTTGTATCAGCTAGAATGAATCGAACTCCTCCTTCAACTTCTTCATCTTATTAACATACTTCTACATTCGATTCTCCTTGACCTCAAAACCCTCCTGAAACTGCCCAACTACCAATTCGGAATCAGAATGTACTTGCACCTTACGAGCTCCTCTGGCCATAGCTAACTGCAGTCCCTTGATCACCGCCTCGTACTCAGCTTCATTATTAGACACTCTGAATCCCATCTTGGCCGCAAACTCCAAGTAATCGCCGCTAGGGGAAACGACCACAATTCCCAATCCTGCTCTACTTCTTGCCACTGATCCATCCACAAACAGTTGCCATACTCCTTTAGATTCCCTCCTCGATCTTCGTACCTTAGCCAACACCTGCGCTTTTATAGCCCTACTCGGCTCATACATTAATGAATATTCACTCAGCTCGACCGCGAATTTTACCAATCGACCAGAAACTAAGGGTTGTCCGAGTGTTTCTTCCAGCGGCATACTCGTTCTCACCTTTACTTTATGGTTTAAGAAATAAGGCCTCAGCTTCCGAGCAGTTACAACCACTGCCAGAGAACACTTCTTAATCTCCGAGTACCTCATCTCAGCTCCTTGCATCACCCTACTCACATAATAGATAGAAAATTGCGCCACCCCTTCCTCTCGCAACAGCACCGAACTCACAGCCCTTTCTCCAATAGAGATATATAGCACCAAATCCTCTCCTTGAACCGACTTGGCCAATAAGGGAAGGTTGGCTAACACTCCCCGTAACTCCTCGAATGCCCGCTGAGCCTCCTCCGTCCATTAAAACCTCGCACTCTTCTTCAATGTTTTGAACAATGGACCACTCCTCTCTGCCACCTTCAATATGAATCGACTCAGCCTCGCAATTCGACCAGCCAGGATCTGCACCTCTTTAACATTTGTCGGCGAATTCATCTCCATCACCGCTCAAACCTTCTCTGGATTCACCTTGATACCCCTCTTGGTCACCAAGTATCCCAGAAATTTTCCCGACTTTACCCCGAACGAGCACTTGGCTGGGTTCAATTTCATCCCGTACCTCCTTAATGTTAAGAATGTTTCTCTCAAGTCCCGCACATGATCCACCTCCTCCTTACTCTTCACCAACATATCATCCACGTACACCTCCATATTCCTCCCCAATTGCTCCTTAAAAAAATTGTCTACCAACCTTTGATACGTGGCACCTGCGTTTTCAAGCCAATCGGCATCACCACGTAACAATAAGTTCCTCGCTCATCACGAAAATTACTCTCTTCATGTCCTCTCTCGCCAAGGGAATTTAGTGGTATCCCTGGGAGGCTTCCATCAAGCTCAGCAATTCGTATCCAGCAGTTGAATCGACCAGCTGGTCGATCCAAGAAAGCGGGTATAAATCCTTCGGGCATGCCTTATTCAGATCACGGAAATCAATACACATTCTCCATTTCCCTTCGGCCTTCGACACCATCACCGTATTTGATAGCCATTCAGGGAATTGAATCTCCTTGATATGCCCCGCTCCCAGCAACTTCTCAACTTCTTGCTCGATAATTTTATCCATCTCCGCTCCATGGTGCCTTCTCTTCTGCTTCACCGGCCTCACACTAAGGTCGATGTTTAAACGGTGTTCAATCACCTCCGCACATATCCCTGTCAATCCCTCCGCCGTGGAAGCAAAAATATCCGCAAACTCCCTCACCAAACTAATCAGCCTCGACCTGATTGGCTCCTCCAGCTCCTTCCCAATTCTAAATTTTCTCTCGTCGTACCCTTCGACCATCTGAATCTCTTCAATTTCTCCCCCTGGTTGGATATCTGCCTTTTCCTTACCCTTCTCCGCTCTCTGCCTTTCCTCCTTTGACCTCGACCCACCTGGTCGATTAATCTCTTCCTCTCTCGGCTTAGCCTGCCTCTTCGCCAGCTGCTTGTTGTTACTCACCGTCATCTGATAACAGCTCCTAGAGGTAAGTTGATTCCCTGCGATCTCGCCAATGTTTTCGCCCACTGGATACTTGATCGTCATGTGGTACGTCGACACGACGGCCTGGAACGCGTTCAAGCTCGCCCTCCCCATAATGATGTTATAAGATGATTCAGCCCTCACGACCACAAATCTCACCATCCGCACTTTCTTCATCATCCCTAACCCCAACGCTACCGGCAAACTAATCTCGCCCATCGGCATTACTTCGCCCCCATTGAAACCGTAAAGAGTCGTGACCACTGGCTTCAACTCCATATTCAGCTCCTTGTTAATCTGCACAAAACAGTCATAAAACATCACGTCTACCGAACTCTCGGTATTAATAAACACTCTTTTCACATAGAAACCCGCCACCTCCGCGGTAATCACCAAAGCATCATTATGTGGCACCACAACTCCCTCGGCATCCTCCGCCTTGAAACTTATCTCCGGCATGCGAGCAGTAATTCCTACCTCATCCCTCTTCCTCTTCATGCTCGAGCATGCTTCTTCCTGGCATTATTTGAGTCCCCATCTGTCGGTCCTCCAGAAATCATATAGATTGTCCCCCTCTTCAATGGTGCCTCACAACCTTGCTCTCCTTCATCTCCGCCTCCCTTCCTCTGCTTCTTCCCTCGACCATCTCCTCCTCTTCTCAACTCATCATCTCCTTCCTCATCTCGATCACTCCTCTCCTCCGAATCCTCTCGACACCTCCATTTTCCTTTCCCCTTCGCCCTATCATTATAGACAACCTCCTTCAGATGCCCTGCCCGGATCAACCGCTCGATCTCATCTTTCAAATGCCTACAATTCTCCGTGGTATGGCCGTAATCCCTGTGAAATCGACAATAAAGGCCCGAATTAGGGCGAGTCGGACCCTTAAATCTCGTCTTCGTCCACGTCACATCCTCGCTATCCATTTTCTGCTCCATCGCCTCGAGCACCTCCCCCATGTCTTTCCTCAAGGGTGTGAAATTATGGTACCTCTGCCGCTCGAATAGTAATGACCTCCCCTGCCATCTATCTTCCCGTTTGGCTTGCTTTGAATCTCGCCCATCTCTCCTGGGCGATCCCCCTTTCGGTCCACCCCGCCTAGGCGACCTCCACCTGGGTGACCTCCCTCTCAGTGGGCTCTTTCCCTTCTTCGGCTCTGGCCGAGCAACTCTTTCCAATTTGGCAAACTCCACCTTCATCTCCTCCAGATTGATATACTTCTTACACCTCTTCAACACATTCTCATATGATCGAGCAGGGGTCTTTGCCAACGATGTTCGGTAGGGCCCCGCTCGAAGACTCCTTATCAATCCACCCGCCTTCACCTCATCAGACGCCGAGTGTACCTCCAAACATGTTTGATTATATTAAGCAACATACTTCCTTAGTGACTCCTTCTCTCCCTGCTTCATCGCCATCAAGGTCAAATACGTCTTCTCTTGAGCCACCGCGCTCCAGTACTGATTGGTGAGTTTGCTAGCGAAAGCCTCGAAATCGGAAATCGACCTCGGGGGCAGCTGATGGAACCAATCAAGCGCCCCCCTCCCTCCCCTCGCAAAGTCGATAAGAAAGCCCTGCAACACACAAAATCAGAATATCCATGCAACACATCCATATTTTCAAAAGTCCTCACATGCCTCGACGGATCAGATGACCCGTCAAACACCAAGTTGGTCTCCCGAAAATTGTTCGGCAGGGGTGCCGTAAGAATCTCCCTCGAGAAAGGATGTCCTCGAGCTCTCCTTTCCGGCCTTCCTTCGACCTTGTCCTGCAACTGGCGCAACTGCTCCGCCATCCTCTCCATCGCACGATCTTCACATCTCATTCACCTCCATAGCTGGACACATCCTCATCTTGGCCTCCTACCACCGTGGTCGGCGCATTCGTAGCCTGAGATGTATGGTTTGTGGCTTGTTGGACCGCCTGCGCCGCTGCGGCCGACACCATCCTCTGCATCTCCTCCCTGGTCATCGCCACCATCTGCTGACCAGGGACTTGCACACCGGCCGGCGGTGGTGCTCCTCCTAGCACCGCCGGTCCTCCTGGTTGCGCACCTACTGGGTTTGGTTGCGGCGGCGGCGGCATCGCCACCGCGGCTGCTGCACGAGCTTCTTGGGCACTACTGGAGCTCGCGTCTCCTCCGGGAACCGCCGTCGATGCTCCCACACCTTGAAGGACAGGTGTAGGGGTAACCGGCATCTGTGAAGGACCAGAAGAAACCCGGAGAAGGGCCCTGCCCCAACGACCTGGTCATCGTCAAGCGTCATCGAACGTTGACTGTAAATTGGTTCTGGGAATTTCGTCCTCTATAGCTGAGCTTCAAACATAACTTTTCGAACAAAAGTCCCACAGACGGCGCCAATAATGCAGGTGTGAGCGTCCTGGCCCGGTTTGGAATGGATCGCTTTCGTCCTCGCCGGTAGAACGCCGGAAACCTGCAAATAACTCTCACACCAGGGGGTTTTTTCGGTGAAGAGCCTCCGATGCTTAAGTAAGTATGAGTATACTTGAATTGAAAAATGGAAATAGTGTTCAGGAAGAAAGGCTCACCCCTCTTTATATAGGGGTGAGATACCTGACCTAAGAGCTGCTCGGGTATAGTGAGCTGGCTGCTCCAGCTGCCCGTCCGTACTCTGACATGTCGCGCGTATGTTAGAGGTGATGCTGGGAGTTGTCAGATGTGGTTGTCGCTGCCAACCAATGCATTCTTGCCACGTGTCCTCTGCACATGGGATGATTATTCCTCTGAATATTCTCCTGAAATTTGGTTAGAGGCTCTTACACGCGCCTGTGACTAGGTCGATCTCCAGAATACTACCAACCCATAAAGTGGTCGATCCATTGAGGTCGACTCGACTGCTCGACTGCTTGACTGGTCGATCTTTCCGCTACTTGGCTCGGCTTCCTCATGGTACAACCTCTTCGACCGGTTCGGCAGACCGGTTTAGCCTTGTGGGTATAATATCCTATATCAGGCTAAATTTTTTAATCTTTCGTAATTTTTAATTTCCGCTGCATATTTTATTTTCTGATCTTTGTGTGAAATCTGGATATTTACGTACCTAAAATTCTAACAAATCTAATTTGGTATATTTTGATCATTAAGATTAAAAGCTTGGAATTCGTTTTCCAAGACATTGAGGTAATCATTTTGACTTTAAAACTAATTTTTTGATAGGGTGGACGTCTTTACGCCTCAGCTCCCGCTTGTTTGCTGCCAAAATTTGATAAACTCAATTTGGTGGAAACCCAAGTTTATGCATTAACTTGGTTCAGGAAAGTACCCGACCACAACATCTACAAGACCGTACCAAATTATTATATATTTTGATTTTACAGAAGAACACAACTGGTTATAGCTGAGACGAATTCATTACAATACGTCTTCAACTTCAAAAATTTCAGTGAATTGAGCCATGGCTGCCCTATTAACCCAACTTTGCTTATTGGTAAGACTTCTTTAAGATTAATTTAATATTACTATTTATAATCTTGAACTATTTTATTAACTATATAAATTATTATTTTTTAGACACGTCGTGATGTACCAAAGCGTACAAACCACGATGTCGAAAGGTGTTGAGAAATGGTTCATTAAGGATATCCTTGAAGACTCAGAGGTTTGTTGTAACTTATATTAGTTCAATACATTACAATGTTCAATTTAGAAATAATTATTTAATTATTATTACATATATTGATAATTTTTTTTCAGCGGCTATCAAGTTACATGCACTTTGTGGGAGAGTTATGTTGATAAACTAGTAGAGGCTTACAAGGATTACACTCCTTCCGATGTTAGAGTTGTAATCATCCAAATGTGCCCCGCAATGAATAAGTATTTCTTCCAGGCGATAAACAACATCTTATGTGCCTTAATGAAAGTAGTGGACCATCAAGGAAAAATTTCTCATTTAGTGGCAATCTGTTATATTTTTTGGCAATTTTAGACAAATACTCACAATGTCCCTATAGGCAATCGGAGTAACATCCTAAATTCGGTCTCAATTGATCAAAGTTATGTTGAGATTGTATCGTTATGAGACTAACTCGGAATATGGGGATTTGAAGCCTAGGTGGGAGTGATGAGCAGAATGACTTGAGACTCTTCTCAGAGTGACTTTCAAGCATTAGCGACGGTACAGTCGGTGGATCGAACGACGGTTGTGCCAACATAGACATTCTTGATGTTATTCTTCAGAAATACAAGAAAATCCTATTGCTACTATTGTTGAGAGTACTTACTTGATGTTCATGAGTTCAGGAGACATTAATCTTACCTATCTCAAAGACAGAGTCATACTCTCTCCCACACCTTTTGTCGTACATGAGCTCATTGAACTCCTCCAATGGAAGGACTTATTTGAGTTCGGACACTGCTTGCAGTCAGATGCTGGACGACTCTCTTTATGATCTTCATACTCCTGAATTTCTTAATGGGATTATGTGCTCGGGACTTTCGAATCATGAATTGCACTTGAAGGTCGGCACTCCAGTGATGTTGTTGAGAAACAATTATCACTCCATTGGGTTGTGCAATGGTACATGTTTGGTTATTATTAAGCTCTGCTACCATGTCCTAAAATGTAAAATTTTAACTGGTGTCAGAACTGCTGATAAGGTTCTTATTTGTAGGCTCATAGTCATACCACCCGATTTGAGAGTATCGTTCAAATTTCAGCGAAGGCAATTTCCACTCATGGTTTTATATGTTATGACATTCAATAAGAGTCAAGGCCAGTATCTACGCACGTTGACTTACTACTGAAGAGCCTTGTATTAAGTGTGCAATTGTACGTGGTTCTTTTCAAGTCACGAGTCAGAGGGGTTTGAAGACAATGATTTGTGGTGATGAAGATTCTAACGATAGGAAAACCACGAATGTTGTATACAAAAAAGTGTTTAATAATATTTAGATTTACTTTCTCAAACAAAATTTTTAAGTGTTTCATAATATTTAGATTTACTTTCTTAAATATTTTTTTTTTTCATTTAAGTTATGATTTTTACTTCCGTTTGTATTTTTTATTACCTTTTCATATATCACTAGCACTTAGCCCGTGCGATGAACAGAGCAATAATTATAAGTTGCATGTATTAAACAATGAAGGGATTTTGATCAGTATAAAAACAGTTCTGAATATTAATAATTATCTTTTATTTTGTTTTATGATATATAATAATTTAATATATAATTTATATGTTTATTTCACTCACTACATTAGTTGTCATTTTAGATCTTGTTTATAATTAAGGATAACAAAAATTTAATATATTCAAATGTTACTAATAAATAGTACTCACAAATTACTTCACTCTCCATCTTCTCTTACTCATACCATGTCACAACATATTATTTCGGTTTCTCAATAAGTTAGACTAAAATTAAAAAACTTGTGGCACAAATATTATAACAAACACTTAATTGAAATAAAAATTATAGTATATATTATTTTGAGGTTAAAAAATTATTAGTTTTTAATTACATCAATATTATTTTACTTTTCTTATAATATATAATATAATAAATATTTTAATTTTCCCTCCTAATCTATTAATTTATATGATATTTGTTACGATATTGTGAATCACAATATGTTTTTTTTTAAAAAAAAATGATTTGGTGTAGTTATTGATAAAATCAAATGATATTTTGAACTCATTAAATAGATGAGTTTTGGTATATAGCTCATCACGAAATGAAAAGAAAATCGTAGGGATTTGTTATTAATGTTGAGATATCAATTCTACTATAGTATTGATGGGTCTGCTCTCAGATCTGGAACGGTTTGATAAGAAAACGTCCGGATCTGGGATGAACCGGTATGAATGAGCTTAGATCTGGCCTGATGACCTTCGAGCCGTTGCTGAATCGCACGAACACCTGCAAGAACTCAACGCCGGAGGGTTTTTCCGGCGTAGAGCCTCCGACGCTCAAGTCAGTATGTGAGAGAGATGATGGGGGCTGCTATGAGAGCAGCAGCAGTAATAGAAATGTATTGAATGAATGGGAGTTAGGGTTTTGGGCCTACCTCAGTCCTTTATATAGAAGTGCAATATTTACCTGAAGTCCCAAAAATACCCCGGCCGACTCAATGGAAATGTCCAGAATGCCCCGATCGGTTCATATTCTGTCCACTTCCTAGTCAGCATCTAGATCCTTCCTTAGCTTCCTTCTTATCCTTAACTTTCCTTCAATATGCTGAGGTGTGTCAAAGCTATCGGGCACCTCGAACTGCAAGACTCCTTCAGTCGACTTGAGGTATTGAACCGAGTCGACTGGATCGCATTCCATCGTTAATGGACCCTGATTCGTCTGATCGCTGTCGGGGCACAGGTCAACTCGTTCCAGTCGACGGGTATATGTCGACTCGGTCGAGAGCCGGGCTTCTTGATTGAATACCGTGAAACCCTACCGGCGGAGTCGACTGTGTTGTAATCGACTTTGGCAGTTCCGAACCATGATGATATGAACCGCTATGAGCCGATTGTGACAATGCCACGGTTACTGAACCATTGCACGATAGTATGGCTATATCATCTAGTCCCCCCCAAAATTACTCGAAGCGATTC
>CACSLK010027842.1:4909986-4921494 GCA_902706635.1 Striga hermonthica
AATTACAAAATATAAATTTATATTAATATCTAAATATATTTATATTAATATTTAAATATATTTTTCATTGTAGCAGATTTTGAGAATGAACGATTTTATATGAGATATATATAATTTTTTTTTGAGATATACATCAATTCCCTTTATTGGTATTCTTTTTGTCAAGTGTTTTTAAAAGGAAAATTTTCAAAAATTTCTATAGTAAATCGATTTTTTGTTTTTTGTATACACAAAATATAAATTTATTGCAATATATATATATATATATTTACTACCTAAAAAGTTGTCACACATATAATAGGAAAGCTGTCCAATTAAAAATTATTCAGTTTGAAAATATATAACAAGTTGTCACACATTCAATTAAAAATTGTTCGGCTTGAAAAAATTATCCTGAAGTAATGTCTAATCACTAATGTTTTATATTTTATATCTACTATATATAATCTCTCTCATAAAATTAGTGTGATGTAATATTTAATGTTTTGTATTATTATACATATTTTTGTAGATATACACCAATTCATTTGTCCAACTGTTGTATAAATTATTATATTATAAATAGATCCATCTTAGACTTCCATTTAAGTTCCAGCGGCACCAGTTCCTTCTGTTTTGGGGTTCCATTTAACAGTCATGGTCAATCTTTTTGTATAAAAATATAGAAATATTAGTGAATATTATATAGCTAATCAAGTATAATCGATATTAAACTAGCAGCTCATTGTCTGACTGCCTAAGTAAATTATCATATTATAAAAAGATCCATATTAGGATTTCATTTAAGTTCTAGAGCACCAGTTACTTCTAATCTGAGGGTTTCATTTAAGATCATGGTCAGTCTTTATGTGCGTTGGCATATTATTAAATAAATCGGTTCTTCGCAACGACCGATTATATGTTGTTGTTTTTACGTGTAAGTAATAGATAAGAGATGTGCATTGACATGTTCCTAAAAAAAACTTTTTTAATCACGACCAATTGTATGTTGTTACGCGTGTAAGTAATTAGGTCAAGAAGAGTCAAGGTCAACATTTATTGTACGTTGGCATGTTAAGTAATAGATCAAGAAGAGTCAAGGTCAACATTTATTGTATGTTGGCATGTTCTTAAAGAAATCGATTTTTAGTCACGGAAAATTATGTTGTTTGTTTCGCGTGCAAATAATAGAAAAATGTTGAAAATTTTAGTTTGTGGGGATGACGAGTTGCTCAGTTATTGATCAAATAATGTTGTGTACAAGAAATCTTAAATAATATATTTTTTTTGCATGAAGAATATTTTATAGTTTGATAATTTTCCTACGAATTATCACTCTTTTATTTATTAATACATTTTAATTTTTAATATTCTCCGAAGTAAATACAGCCCGTGCATCGCACGGGTTACATACTAGTATATATATATATATGACTTAATATGTTTGTGGTGGGTAGATATTTAAGTCATTAGAATGAAAAATATTACTAAAAATTTGAAAAATATTAAAAGCATTGTATGGTATTTTAAGATTTTATTTTGAATTATTTTGAAAAATTAGAAGTTATATATAATATTATTTTTTATGTCTTATTTGAGCCTATTTTGCCTTTTCAATTAACTCAAAAAGTAGGCCCCATCTCATTTCATTCTTTGGCTTCGCCCCCACATAATCTGAAGTCACATAATCTGAATACAAGTCCGAAAATACGGACATTGACATAATTCTAAATTATACTCAAGCATACTAGGTTTAAACATGTTCAATAAAACTAGATGACATGTTTTCTAAAAAAATATTCTCGCTTATGACCACCACGTGCTAGCTTACGCGCCACGCTGGACTCCGTCACCTAAAAAAATAGATAGTGGGGGCCTGATCATAAAGTCCACGTGCTCCGCAGAAACCGACACTGAATATACATCAACTATAATAATCTATCATGAAATAAGCATATAAGCAACTAATTGTTCTGATACTGATACTGATATTGATGCAAACTACAAACATCCAACTTGTTAGGGAAATCATGTGCACACTCTGGGTGGCATTGGCTGCCAGAACCTGGATGGTGGCCTTGTGCCTCCCAACTCAGGCGATAATTAGTTGCAATGACCTACTCGTAGGTCGTTGCCATTGGGCAAAATCTTACATATATACCTCAGACATGGTCAACGATTATAAGTGATGAAATACCTAGGGTCTCCACCTGATAGCTGAATGCACATGCTGGGTTTGAATTGGTAGCTAGCGGATGCTCGACTCTCCTGAAGATACAAAAATGTTTAAGCGAATATATACTAAGTATTCAGCTCAACTTGAAAAACTCGGTTCTTTAATAACTGATTTTACTAGATTTGCTCGCTCGATATTAAAATCATTTAAAACTCATTTTCTGGTTTAAAGGCTTCCCGACTTAATAAAATTTACAAGCTAAGTTAAACAATTTCTGTCTTGAGGCTGTTAGGGTTCTCAGATAATTTTCTAAGTTCGGAACTAATTTATCGGACTTGAACTTGGACTGAATCAGCTAGAAAAAATGGTTAAGTTCCGAATTACTCTGAACTCGAATCAGAAATTTGAACGGCCCGGGCTTGCCTAGATCGGTCTAGCTGAATCAACGACTCACTCGTGAACCAACCAGTGGCTTAGTGCGGCCCGACTAGGTCACGCGGGGTTAGGTTGCCGCGATTGCTGGCAGCACGCTTGCCGACTCGTTGGGCGCGGCCTTGCCGGCGCACGGGTTCAAGGTGCCACGGCCACTAGCGCAAGGGCGCGCTGGACCCTGGGTGGCGGGACAAGGATGCTGATAGGTGGTGGGTGCACGGCACGTTGGCAGGTTCACGACATTGACGGGCGCACGAGCGCGTGCAGGTGGTTGGTTAGTCTAGATGGAATACTCTTCCAATTACTTAAATAATATTGAGGGCTACTAACATAATATTATTGCACTTCCTTTTACTAGCCCAAATTACATTTGAGACTCCACTAATAATTACCCCAATTACCTCCCCATGTTTAAGATATAATGTCCATTAATTAATTCAGTTACTGATAATTTAGAATTAATTAATATATTATCATTTCACCGAAGCTAGTGCTCGTTCATCACATTATTACTATGCCGAAATTTAATCAACCTGTAGGGTTTAGCATAATAATCCTTCATGAACTCACTTCAGGGACATCATCAAACTAAACGTACATGGTGACCGTAAATATCCAAACAAGACATCATACATGCAACAATATTACCCAAGACAATAAGAATATTAGTCCAGCGAACTGAACCTAACCCAAGTGAATATAATAATATATACTGTATATATATATGTCTGTTTAATATCTTACGGGTTAAGAGAACACAATAATTAACTGAGGCCTAGTTCGTTTACGAAGATCAGTTTAAAACGAACTTCTCCTCTCTGGGATCTTGTTCAATACATAAATATACTAGTGCAAGTAATCAGTCAAGACAAACTGTACCGTTGACACTACAACTGTTCGGATGGGGTGTTCATTTTCATCTAGGTTGTAAATCACAATTCTTGTTCGCCCGAGGACAACCCATTCTATCTAAGTGCAAAAACAACAGAACATACTACTTGTTTAATCTAACATGATTCTCATTCAAAAAGGATAAAAGTGTAATATCATTCAAATCCAATCTTTTAGTATATAACACCAACCCGTAGTTGTCGTTTTGGTCCAATTAATAATAAAACTGAACTAATTTTCTCATCTAGGAGATGAATTTTCACGGGCTGTAATCTTTTTCTTGATGTTTGTCATTATCTCTGAGTTCTAAGTTCCCGTTAAAGATCTCTTCTCTGTGATTAGGGTTTTTTGGGCCTTTTTTTTTTCAAATGGAGGCCTCAGGATCGGGTGTTCCAAATTCAGAAGGCTTGGAAGAGGAATTAGGCAGACTTCTCCAAAACTTGTCTCTTTTGAAGCTGGAAGCTTGTGTTATAGAATTAGGCCTTAGGAACTCAGTTGATGATCCCAAAATTCAAACAGAGAGTTGTGGGGAAAAAGCTCATCTTGATCTTCTTTAAAAAATAGAACTTGAATGTGGGACATGTATCACAAAAGCAAGATTTGCATTATCTGATGAAAATATGCAGAAAGGAAAACAAATTGTTAACGACAAAACTTGAAAAGAAATATTAATGTTGGTAAAAATGATTATGGAAGATTGAGGAAAAATCAAGGAATTTCCAAACAAGATTGTTCTAAATCAGAGGCCCAGATTGCTAGAAATTTAATTGATATGCTCTAAGAAGAGGAAGGAACTTCTATATCAATTGACAGAGTTGCAAGAAACGGAAATCGCCAGGTAACAAGGTGGTGGAAACTAGCCTTAACTGGCCCCGTATTGTCCAATGAAGGCTATCATATGGAACTTTAGAGGTCTGGCTGTATCCTGTACAGTCTCCCAAGTGAGGGAAGCCATTAAGTCTCACCACCCTAATTTTGTCTTTTTGTCTGAAACTAGAAAAAAACAAAAACTTCTCAAAAACAGTAAGCAAGAAGTTAGGTTTTGTGGATAAGTGGAAATATGTGGAATCCCTTGGCTTGAGTGGGGGCCTCCTTTTTTTTTTTTGGTCTTCTAATGTGAAGATAATTCAAATTTTCTGTAACCAGTTTTGTTTTGAAGTTGAATTGAAGGACCTAAAAGGGTGAAGAAACTCTCTTTGGCTTATTATGGTATATGCTATTACTAACAAGAGAGAATGATAACGACAGTGGGACTTTTTTAGGGTAAAAGCCCAAGTGGGGTTGAAATTGGGACCAACGTAAACGGTTAGGTCAGGTTAGGCCGTTCCAGAAGAGTCTGAGCTTGGTTTCATTACTCGACCTTATCAAGGGGCTCACTTATGTAGCTAAGGGTACGAGAGCTGGTTGGAAGGTCTTGATATCGTATCCCGCCAAGAGCTCGGTGAAATTATGCGACGTCATGATTTGGAGGTCGCGATGGTAAAGAGTGGAGGTCGTGGTTCCTACCGTAGGTTGCGAGGTCGTTCAAACGACCTAAGAAGTGTCGTACGATAAGAGGGGACATAATCCTTTATGGATGACAAGTGTATCTTGAACAGATATTAGAGACGTAATGAAGTAGGATAGAAGCGAAGCAAAGTGAAGTCAAAAAGGAGGGTGGCCATAGAACAGAGCTTCAAGCAGGCATTACATCGATCCAGTCCTACTTATTTTGATCTCAAAATAACATAGATAGGGATAGAGTGACAGCAAACTGAGTAGATCTCTTTCCTAAGGACCTTTTTTTTTGTTTTTTAAAGAAGGATCATTAGTATTCCCACTTCCTTTCCTCTTTTCTAAGGACTTTGCTTGGGCAGCAATACATCTGATTATATCAGGACGACCAAGTTTTATTTTACATACAACATATATTCACATACTTAAGCATACTAGTAAGGTGCACGTGCTTCGCACGTGAACCATATAATTTGTTCTAATTGAATTTGCATGGCTTTAAGTTGATTTGAGAAAAATATATTATTTATGATATACATTTCAAGTTAAATATAAATATATATAACAAAAATTGCTACGATCATACATATATATTTATTATGAGAAACAAATTGCTAAGGACGTGATTATATATGAGCTATAATCGGTCTTAATCGGTTATAATCGGTTGAGTTATTTCATATCCAATCATCTAACTCAAAAGAAAACTCAACTTAGCTCTCCTACTTATTATAAATATAAACAATCATTCTCATACACCACATCAATTTATTTACTATTCATCTACTAACATAATTTTAATCACCTATTACTTTCGGTAATCTCTCTCCTACTTTTACATCACATCAATTTTAATCATTATATTTGAAATATAATTTAATTTCAAACTCAAAATCATCCACTCTTTACACTTTATTCAAACAAACTCACTTTAACTAATTTTAGCCAAAACAAATTGGTGAACCTAGTTGGATTCATATCCAATCGTGCCTAAGAAGCTCAGCAAATATTCATTTTGGAGGTTTGAAGACAATCAATTTAATGCTAATTAAACAAATGTTTCAAGTAAAATTCAGTAACAATTAAAGACACATACACAAATACTAACATAAATGGGGAACCATTTTATTTGCGCTAATACATTGTCAAAAATCACGAAGTTCTAAATTTTAACTGAAAATGATATGATAATATGGACCTGGTAAAATTTGCATAAAAAGTTATTGCAATAGTAATAGAACAATGAGTTATATATATTACCATTTATATTATAATTTTAATTTAAATTTTTACCTATCGTCTTTAACATGTTACTTATTAATCATCTTAATCTATGTCCTAGTAAACATTAAATATAAACAATTTGTATATTCACTTTTATCTAAGAGTACAAAATAAGTATTGAACTCGATACAAAATATTTGCATACTGCAAAAGTACAATAAAATTTGGCATATTAACGTAAGGATAAGTAAAAAGTAATTATATGGATGAAATCCTTATATTTAATATATAAATTAAATAAGAAGGTTATTACCGAAAAAGTCATAGTAAAGTGTGATTATTTTTATAAAAAATATTTATTTATGTCTTCATTGAGAAATATGATTTAACAGCTGTCTACGTTGATACCTAAAAATGGAAATTAGAAATTTCATCTCATTCATAATTATAGATGAATAATTTTGATTAAATGTGAAACAAAAAAAGGTGGATAGTTCGTTTATTTGTCTATCTTCAATTTACTTCTCGTACATCATTTGGTTTGCATCAATTGATACCAACCATTGACCTTAATTTTGTTTATTTCATATTAAATTTTGTCAAGTAAATTGCCGGATAGTACACCAATTATTTTATATGGAAGGGATATATTAATGCAAAAAAATAAAAATAAAACAAACTACAAACGGTATTCATAATTTTAATACAATCAAAAAAAGTTACCAAATAATTTACATCTATATAAAAAGGAATAGCCAATTTCTATATTGCTATATTTTTTTGTAAGGAATTTTCGTACTCAAAGTTTTATTTGGCGAAAATTAGAAAGTTTTTCTTTTCCTTTTTTTTTTTAATTTGATACACAATTTAACATTTTCATGATTTTACAATCCATTATTGTCATTATATTTGAAAATTTTGTGACTAATTAATTTGGTCAAATAGCGTCTTATATGGATGATTAAATTATAAATATGGCATTATACAAAAATTAAGATATATTTTTATATGGAAGTAAATAATTTTGTAATGTAACAGACATGTGCTATAGATCTATGCCCTTTAAATTGTTTTAGTATTTCTAATGTTTCAAGTTTATGATTTATATTGTACTTAACTTGGTCAATCTACATAAAAAATTTCATAGTTGTATAAAATTATTATTCAAACACAAGTCATTATAAATTAAAAATTAAATTAAATTTACATAATAATTCATGTATATTTTTAAATATGTTTATATAGATACATGTTTATAGTATTTTTGGGCATGTGGTAACCGAGGTACCCGACTCGGGTCGTTCTCAAAGGAAGACTATTCGGAGCTTCGTTCACTACCTAGTCGTCAAAATCACACAACCGAAAAGGTCCTAAACATTCTACTCGCAATTTGAGGGTTTGAATTTAAGCTAGATTAAACTACGAAATGAGAGCAATTGAAAGCAATTAACTAAGCACGCAAGAAGGTAAGAGAAATCAAGGGGGAAAGAGAGATTTTGGTTCGACGGAGTCTCCAGATCAATCACACGCAAATAACCGAACATTGCCATGCTAGCTAAAACCCTAGGAAGCTAAACCCAACTCTAGCACAAGACGAGCAAGAATTCAACTCCTAATCACACTTAGTCAAGCATTCTCGATCTAAAGATTCAATCTTTTCCTCCAAGCAACACAAGCACAATATCGATTTTCACAAAAGCAAACAAAGATATACGAAGTAATGAGGCTTAAGACTAAGTACCCACTCTCACACGCACTTGGGAAGAAAACCGGAGTCAAAAGCTCGAAACTTTACTCGAAACAACGTCGCCGGAAATTCACCGGAAAACTTGATTCATAAGCTCCAAACCAAAGCATAAAAAAGGAAAAAAGAAAATAGAGAGGAATTCTCAACTTAAAAGTTGGGAAATGAGAGTTGTCTTCAAAATACAAAGCAAAATGTCTTTAAATAGCTACACCACAAACACACACTAAAACCCACACATTAAATGATGAAAACTCGCAGGATAGGTCGAACTCGCAGGGTAGGTCTTTGATTTTCGCAGCTTGATTTCGCTAGCTAGGTGGATTCGCAGGATAGAAGGCGATTTCGCAGGCGCGAAATCGTTTTTCGCGGGCTGGAAATGGTCCCATGACCTCTTGATGCTCGATTTGCTCTAACTTCTTGCACACAACTCTAATTCGCACGAAACTTGGACCCATATTCTTCTAATTGAATTATCTTCGTCACGATATGGCTTGGGCGGATTTTCCGGTTGGACGGCTCGTCTCCTCGTTCTCGCCAAGTTGGACCTATTCAACACCAAAACAAAAGACAAACGCGCAAAAATACGAAAACACTATACAATAACAAAATACACAAAACACGATAAAAATGGACCGGTCGACACTAAAACGAACCTAAAAACTATAAAATAAAGCACACAAAATACACGAAAATAAGCACAAAAACACAATAAACAATACATATAAAAAAAACTAAGAAAATAGAATAAGAAAAATTATTATTTACTCCAAATAAATTTTAAATATCTAACATGGTGACATATGATTGAACCCCCATAGTGGGAAACACATTGAAAACATAAATAAAAATGTGTGTGAAGTTAGTTTCTTAAATAATTATTTAACATGAAATACCACATGTTAGCCATTTTTTCCACATTAGTTTGAAAAACATTATATTGAAAATAAATACAAATATGATAAAAGAGATAAAAAAAACTATTTCAGACATCAATTACATGACATTTAAATGAAGGATGACATTAAAATGAAAGAACTAATGGCGCTCATAAATCATAGGCATAATATTTGTTCAAAGTAAAAATAAAAAATAACAATATATAATTTTATAAATTACAGTGTAGAGTAATTAATACTTATAAAATAATATAAGTTAAATATCAAATTGTTATTATGAAAATATAATAAAATATTATTTAATAATACATAATTTAAATTTTGGTACTACAATTTGTGTGTTGTATGGGTGGATAAACTAGTATTAGTTAAGAGTTTCACAAGCCTTTTGCACTCTAGTCGTTTATTTTTCATCCGCATGTGTTTCGATTGGCACAAAAGCAAGTGAACTATCTTTGTAAGGATTTTTTCACCCAAATTTTATTGGAGAAAATTAGAAAGTTAACAAAATGTTAAGCCATTAAAAAATACGAAGTAGTTAATAACTTATAAAAAAATATAAGTCAAAATCAAATTATTATTATAAAAATATAATAAAATATTATTTAATATATATTATTTTAGTAATTAACAAAATGTTATATAAAAACTACAAAGTAGTTAATAACTTATAAAATAATATAAGTTAAAAATCAAATTGTTATCATGAAAATATAATAAAATATTATTTAATAATATATTATTTTGATTATTTACTACAATTTTTTGCATTTGTAATTTCTTTTATAATATAAATGCTTAACATTGTTAGTTTAGTTAATTAAATCCATAACTATTGCCTATAAGTTCTAATTTTATTATTTATTATTCTCCAAATATATTAAACTCGTTTTTTATATATTATATTACTTGGGTTAATTAACATATAATTCAAAATATTATTCTTTTATAATTTTTATCTTACATATAGTAAATAAGTAGCATAATATAGTTTATAACTCAAATTGAATTAATGCGAAAATTAATCAGTATAAACTAGCTTTTTATCGGGATTTAACAAAAATTATTTTTAGAATTTGAAAATATCTAAACAAGTAAATTGTGGAAATATATATTCGCATCCAAATCAAAAATGAATTTACATCCATTAACCAAAATAAATTATCCACTAAATTAAAAATAAAAAAAAAACACAAAATATAAAATGGAAACAAACGTACATATATGTAATGTTTTAATTATTTTACAAACCATTAATGTCATTATATTTAAAAATGTTATGACTAATTAATTTGGTCAAATAGTGCCTTCTATGGATGATTAAATTATAATATGATATTATACAAAAATTAAGATACATTTATATTGAAGCAAATAATTTTGTAATGTAATAGACATGTGCAACATATCTATGCCCTTTAATTATTTTTAGTATTCTTAATATTTCAAGTTTATGTTTCATATTTTATGTACTTAATTTGGCCAATCTACATAAGAAAATCCATTGTTATATAAAATTATTTTTCGAACACAAGGCATTAAAAATTAAACTAAATTTACATAATAATTTATGTATATTATCTAAATATAATTATAGATACATATATAAAAAAATCACTAAGAAAATAGAATGAGCAAAATTATTATTTATTCCAAATAAATCTTAATATGTAACATGTGACTTATTATTGGACTCTCATGGTGGGTAATACAATGGAAAGCTAAATAAAAAATTTGCGTGAAGTTATTTTCTTAAAAATTTATTTAACATGAAATGCGTGAAGTTATCTTAAAAATTTATTTAACATGAAATACCACATGTTAGTTAATTTTTCCCACATTAGTTTGAAAAAAAAAATAGGTTGAAAAATTAGATATATGAAAAAAGAGATCAACTGTTATTTCAAACACCAATTACATTAAATCATAAGCGTATTATATAAGTTGACATCCAAAACCCGAAACTAATTAAAAAATTACACCTATTAACCAAAATATAATATCCACTAAACTAAAAAAAAAAATACCCAAAATATAAAATGGAAAAGAAATGTTTATATAATTAAAGAATAATTACTACTCTCTTTCTCTCATTAAATGGAATCTTAACAAACAATTAAGCCATCAAAGAGTTAAAAGAGTAAGAGCAATTTTGCCCATCAAAATTTTTACAAAAACATTCACACTTTCAAATTAGTAGAGATAGAGATAGAGATAGAAATAATTTCAGTTTTACTCATCACCATAACTTGAGCGGCGGAGGTTTTCCACATATTCCGCTGGATCCTTTTTCGATGTATTGCAGGTCATCGGAGCTATAAACCGACATCCGTTCTTAAATTTACCGGTTTGATCCAATTTGAAGGCAATTTGCATCATCAAATTGCATTTCTGTTGAGCCACTATTTGTAGCTAATTCATAATTCTACAACTTTTTAATTGATTGCTTGAAAATTGATATAATGCAACATAAATGAAAAAGAAGATTCTCAAATGGCAGGGTGAGTAAAACAATATAACACAAATTCATCAATTTGTAGCTCAAAAAAATCTCCAATATGCAGGAACCCATCATCATCACAACAGAAAATCAAGTTAAAGAGGGGAAATTAGTAGGCAAATTTCTGTAATAAAAGGACGAAACTGCCCTCACCAATTTCTCTATTTTT
>CACSLK010027842.1:4963252-4977251 GCA_902706635.1 Striga hermonthica
TCAATGCACCAAACTAGAGCCCAATTTGGCGCAATCATTGGTGACACTTGTACACCATATTTAACGTCTAACATAATAAATTTGATAATTGTTTTTAAATTTTTGTTTGAAGTTGCTCTTCACAATGAATTTAGTGCATAAAAAAATAGACTAATAAGCTACTATAATTCATGAACTAAACTAGTGTAAGAAAACATAAATGTGATTATAAACGTTGGAAATCCAAACCTTAAAAGAATAGTAGATATTGTTCTTTAATAAGAGAATGAAATAAATGAAAATTGAAAATTGACATTCAATTCAAAGTAATAGAAAATTACAGGAAAATGCTACAGTCCTGTTATAGAACTACCCGTCAATATTTGTAATTGTTAAATCATTATATAACCATCATGAACAGTTGATCTAACAATTACAAACTCGACTTAGACCAAGGTAAAATCTCCAGAAAATTATAAATAGGCTTATTTAGAGGGAAATGCTACAGTCTCGTTACGGAATCATTCTATCTATATTTGTAACCGTTAGATCATCATGTAACCGTCGTGGATAGTTGATTTAACGGTTACAAATCTCGACGAAATGGTTCCGTAACGGGACCGTAGAATCTTCCTTATTTAGAACCCACTCCAATATGAGAGAGAGAAAAAAACCGCAACACGTCAGACTTCACCGCCTCCGCCTCTCTCTCTCTTTCTTCGCTCACAAAGCGCCTCTCTAAATATATGCACGCACAAAGCATACATACATACATTCATTCATTCATTCATTCATGCCCATTAAAACCCTCCCAATCGACCCCTCGATCCATCCTCAATCGGCATTCCCTGCTCTTTCTCAATTCAATCCGTGGCGGTAAGTAAATGATTCTTGCACGTGAACTTGTGTTGCTGTGTGAATTTTACATTCTTTTGGATTGTTTGGTTGATTATCTGTTTTCAGAACTGAATCGAAATCGTGCGGTGATACTAGGTTTTTGCGGTGCATTTCGCTATGTTTGACTTGGTAAAGCTGTAATGCATGCAGGATTGCTGTGTTTTCTTTTGATGATTGATTGAAGAGTCTTTCGATGCGTCTAATTGGAACTTTCTGTGATTTTGTTCATCCGTTTCGGTTTTTGTGTTATTTTTGTTATTTCGAAAGTGGGTTCTTGTTTTCGATGTTATCCGGGAGTTCTCTTAATTGGGTTCTCTTCTCTCTTCGTCCTTAACATTTGATTGAGGCTAATTTTTAGTGGGTTCTTCTTCTGCTTCTAATTTTCAGTGTGAATTTTCAAAAAAAATCTCTTCACCATTTTTTATCCATGTTTTTTCTTTTGCCATTTGTTTCAGGTTATGAACTTGACATGTGAAGGGATTTGAACGAGCAAAAAAGAAATGCCTCTTTACAAAAGGAAGCCACATGCTATGAGTGAACGGCCAGACGATCTAAATTCTCAAGAGCTCGTCTTTCAAATTCGATTCACAAAAGAAATCTTCAGAAGTTATAAGTAAAATCTGTTCTATTCAAGCACCAATGGTAATCAACACTTCCTTTCAGTTTTAACTTATCTCTAATACCTATATCTGAAATGTCATAGTGAATATTTGGAGAGACTTAACCTATACCGCAAGAGCATTTGGACATGCAAAGCTACTGGGAAGGGAAATTTGACCTACGAAGAGGCCTTGATCTCGGAAGAAAGAGCTTCTAAACGAATACAAAGTATTCCTGTCCAATATATGGCTCCTATTCTTCGTGATGTGCAATTCAGTAAGCCTGGTGTCTTTATTTTGTCTACCTCTCTAATTTCTTGGAATAAATCTGTTTGGTATCTTTTAACCAGTTCTCGTGTGAATTTGGTGTTCATTCTTATAGCAATGTATTGGCCTGATTTATGAATAATGCAGTGCCAGACTTCCAGTTGTGATAGGATATTGTGGTTGAAGCATTTTAAGTAAAAAATGGAATGTCGTAATTGTTCAATAGTATGAAAAACATACCTGTTTTTGTGGATTGGATTTTTTTCCGTGTATTATTTTCGTTTGTCAATATTGTATTTCTTGTTGTGATGGTTTGTTAACTTATGGCTTGTAAGATTTATCAGCTTTATTAGTGCGTGGATTTCATTATCATTTGAATCATCACAAGGAATTGCCAAATGGTGCATGAAACGAGATAAAGAGTAAAAAAGAAAGGAATATAAGTAGATACCACGTGTATGGAGATTTTTGTCGTTTTTCATGGATACGACTTGCAAAGTTTATATGCATCATTAATGTGGATTTCGTGAATAAATGATATTGTGGATCTTTTTATTGGTTTAATGTAAAACATTAATGATTATTGAAATCTGAGTGGTTGAAGTTGGAGAATTATTAATAATGTGGCAGATGGTCTGTGGATTGAGATACGGATAAAGACGATATACGTAACGGCGGTAACGCCTTGTTTGATGCAAATTGCCATAACATGCTACGTAGATAATGAAAAGCATTACTGGTGGTAATTCAAAATAGATATTTTCTTTTCCTTTTTTGCTTCATTTCATGTTCGCCCATCCGGGAATCCTTGGTCGTCAACCACATATAATTCCATCCATGTTGCCGTTCTTTTCCTCTACGTCCCTTACTCTAGCATGATGGTTCAGCTTGACTTTTTATCCTAACGATCAACTATGTCCAAGTGAAGTTATTTATACTCTGTATTCATCTGCAGTTCAGCACCTTGGACGGGTTGGGTTGGTGCTTTGAAAGCCCTATCAAATGTCAAACTACTAGGTTTATGTTTTGAGATGAATAATAATGACACTTTTATCTCAGTTTTGGTTAGTCTGATCAGTTATTCTGGTTCTTTTCTCGTCAATCTTTTCAGTTTAACATAGGTCATAGAGATAAACAAAAAAACATATCTTTCAGAAGTTTGCGTGAGTTGTTAGAACTTCTATTGTTTCTATAGATAGGACGTTAGCTGTAACTTGCTTGGAGTTTATCTCATCAAATGAAGTTCTCCAATCCAGTTTAGCTCAATCACATAACAAGTTATACAGATAGTGTGGCTTCACTCATAAGTTACTGCATCACACCACATATTTAGGCTAGATATATTCAGTTAATATTGTGTATAACATATTTTTTTTGTTTAAGAGGATTGGTGTGCTGCTCATTATCTGCATAAAGAAAATTGTGTACCTCTGGTAGTTCTATATTTTTTCTATGTCGCAGCTTAATTATTAATAAATAATGTTTTATTGCTTGAATGCACTGATAGCATTTATTAAGGTTATGGTTTTCACTTTTTTTTTTTTACTTGACCTTGGATTTGGTCTATTTTTAAATATTTGATCATTAATGGCAGGCATGCTTAATTTGAAAGATCTAGTTGATTCAATTGCTGCAAAATTTCAAAACCCTTTTTCTGAGGGTGATGAATTGTATGGAAAGAAGGATGGTCGTTTACATATGTGCAAAGTCATAAAAATTGTCAAGGATGCTGATTCGACACAATATGAAATTGAATGGCTGGATGATCAACAGAAAGCGAGTGGGAATACTCTTTTAAATGCTGATGATTTGTCAGTAAAGAATCCTCCTTTCAGCAAACGGGTTCTCAAGGCTTTTATCAAAGATTCTACATACAGGAACCTCCCTTGGGTTTTACATGATAATTTAGCAAAGAAGCACGGAATCCCAACTTCACCTCCTGAAGAACTTAAGTCTCAATGTTCTTTGCAGAATGGACTTATAGTTTGTAACAGAAAGAGAAAGAAAACTGAAGAGCCTAAACAGACTACGGTGAATTAAGATTCTTAATGCTTGAAACGTTCCAATTTCATTTTTTGAAGTTCATTGTATTGATGTTGTGTCTGTTTATTATTCTTAGGAGGCAAATGAGAAGGAGATTAAGGTGTACATGCGAAGACATAAATTGGCATCTGGATCCTCATTGCCTGTAAAGAGTACCAATGGAGGTAGGTTTTCATTGGGTCACTGTACAGGTCAAGCATGGTCGATATTTCTGGACGTCTTGCTTAAATTCTCTTAGCTGTCAATTTATGCTAGGCCAGTTGTGATTATGGGTGGTTTGGATGAAGTTTAATCGTCCTCTTTTATTTCCTTTTTCCATATTCATTTATTGTGTGGATATTCTTCTTATTTTTCTTCCTTATTGTTCTATTTTCAATTTTTTGCCATTTTCTTGACTACTGTAGAGTCCATGAGTATTTTAAATGCTTCTATCTTCATCCATTCTTTTAACTCTGTTCCTAAGGGTCTCTCTCTCTCTCTCTCTCTCTCTCTCTCTCTCTCACTCTGTTTTCTTGATTTGTTATTTCCAGAGAGTTCACAAGATGACTCCATTAAGTATCCCATCGACGACCTGCTGGTGCAGCCTTCTGAAGAAGATCGACTTTTGACGGAAAGGCCCTCCCCTTGCAGGGACTTCAGTGTGCCCTTGGATTGTGTTGGGGATCTTGTGATGGTGTGGGATTTTTGTGCTTCATTTGGAAGGCTATTAAATTTGTCCCCTTTCTCTCTCTCAGACTTTGAGAACGCCCTATGTTATAAAGATAGCACTCCTTTAGTCATTGTGGAGTCGTATTCAACTCTTCTTCACTTGCTAATAAAGGACAATGTGGAGTTTGCAGCGGCAATGCAAAAGAAGAAAAGGAAGCCAAAGGTTTTATATCTTTCCTACAGGAGTTTTTCCTCACATTATCACATAAATAACATTGGTGGGTTCTGTATTCTTTCATGTAATCCTTTTTTTTTTTTTTTTCAGATTACTCAGATCACCTGGACGGATTACATATGTGATTTCTTGGAAATGAACTACTCTGATGATCTAACTAGGCATATAAGTACTATTAAGCGAGGTCATTATGCGGTGTTGGAGATTAATGTGAAACTGACGATTTTTCGCGAACTGATTGCTCAAGTTCTGGAGACGGATACTGTGAGGGACAAATTGGATGAGTTTATTGAAGAAAGGATGGCACTTTCTGCTGCAAGGAGGGATGAAGCACTGGACGAAGGTAGAAAGAGGAGAGAGGAAAAGGAGCGCAAGAAGTCAGAAGCTAATGGCAAAGAAGTTAAAGATGAGCATAAAGTGAAATCTGGCATGGGTAGTAATGATGTACGTGATGGAGTTGCTCGAGAGAAGGATGATAAGAAAGTGTGCTCTCGACAGAGTCAATCATCTGGTGGATCCAGGTTGGATTTTCTTATGTTTACTTTTTATTTTGCCCGATTTAAAACAATTTGTTGTATTGGGAATGACTGTGATCGCTTACCCTATTAGTTTTCTATCCCTCCCCGCCCTCTCTACGTATATTTGCTTCGCAGTGAGAATGATCAAGGAGACGGCACTTCTAAGAAGAATGCTAAAAAACGAAAAGTTGAGACCAACAATTTATCCGAAGATATTAATAACCCGTCCAAGAGGGAGATCCATAAACTGATGAAAAATGAAGTCAAGGAGTCAATAGGGATGAAAAGCGCTGAGGAAAGGGTTGGCCTTCTCTCTCTCTCTCTCTCTCTCTCTCTCTCTCTCTCTCACACACACACACACGCACGCACGCACGCACGCGCACACACACATGCATTTGTGTATATTTATTAGAAAGTGACCAAAAAAAGAAAGAATGGGTTTAGTCATCTTCTTCATTAATACATTTGTTGTGTATTCCTCATGCAGAAAGAATTTCTTGAACGGGAGATTGAGAAGAGATTTATACGCACTAGTCCATTAGGAAAAGATAGAGATTACTGCAGGTATTGGTTTTTTCGACGTGATGGAAGAGTATTTGTTGAGAATTCTGATTCCACACAGTGGGGCTATTATCAAACCAAGGAAGAGGTATAATGCCGTAGCTCTGTATACGAACTTTTTTTGACTTTTATCTTTTTGTATCTTTTTTTACTTGGTTTCTAATCTCCCTTTCTTATGACAGCTTGACGCTTTGATTAGTTCAATGAATCAAAAAGGGGTGAGAGAGAAATCTCTCAAAAAGCAGCTGGAGAAATTTTACGACAAAATTTGGTGGGTTATTTAAATTTATCTCATTTAATGTGGTATGATTTATCGGGATCACATATTTTGAGGTTATCTTCTCAACTTACATGTGAAAGGTGTGGTAGGTTAGCCGATTATCTTATATCCAAAACTTCACTAGCTGGCTAATTAACTAATGTGTTAGAGGAATTCGCCGAGTCTTAGGTTCATTTTGAGTTAAAGATGAATCTTTCAATGTGCTTCAAGAAAACTAAACCCACATATTATATTAATTCTTTTCTTATTTATTATTATTATTTTTTTTTTGGTTTTTTTTTGGGCATTGGATTAAATTTGGCAGCATTGGACTAGAGACAAGATCAAAAGAGGCGACACAGAGGATGGAAATGGAAGAGGCCCTGGTTCGCAGGTCGACTCGTGTGCGTGCCCCATTAGGGGAAAACCCTTCACTTTCGTTTCTCAAGTATGTGAACAAGTGGAAAGATTTATAAATTCGTTGACTTGAGTAGTACAGATTCATCTAACAATCCGTTAAAATGGGAAATAGAATTTGTGTAGAATTGATGTGTTCTTGTTGAAAGATGATGCGGGACAAAGTAGACAGGTCGAAATTTTGTAAGAACATTAGATATTCATTTATTGGGACGGGAATTTTGGGAGCTCAAAAGGTTCCTTAAGTGATGGAAATTTTTGGTAATTATTTGTGTTGGCATGTAAGTGCCATGTTACGGTTCTTGTGCATGATTATGCCTTCAAAAAGTTTTATTTGGGCAGCGTCCTGCTATTTAAATGCACTAGGAAGTTGCATGTTCTTATTATTATTATTATTTTTTTTTTGTATGATTTAAAATTTTTAATAGTACGTACCCGTGCGATGTATGAGACAAAAATATTAAATGAGTTATTTTCACAGTCTTGTCCGTTTAAGTCTAAAGTAATAATGTTATTATTTATTTTCTACCTCTTTTAATCAACGTTAAGTCTAAAAAATTATTAAGTCGTCCTCTGGCAAATATGTATGGAGTTATGTATAAGTCACAAACATTATGAATAACATTACAAATTATTCATTCAAAATTTTTTCCATTGCAAATATATTAAAATAGTTTATATAACAGCCATTAAATATCACTTTCAATATACTTATAAATAAAAAGTACATAAAATTTCTGGTGCGTTCAAATTTAAATAATTTTTGATGGGCTCAATTTTAAATCATCCAGACATTTGGTCAAACGCATAGATGTGTTCAAATTTAAATCATTGGCATTTTGGTCGATTGAAATTTAAATCATTTACCATGATATTGTGATGTGTATTATATATATTATACAATTTTTTAACAAAATAATATGTGCTTTATAAAAATAATAATAATAATTATACAATATTTTAAACGTAAAATTTGGTTTTTAATCACAATTGAAAAAATCATGGTAAGTTGTATTGAAAATATGTTATGAGATAAAACAATTAACTAAAATAATTAAATAAAATACTTGATGGAAATAGAATGTATTAATTACCTTTGACTTTTCTTACTACTAATTCTAATAATATAATGCCTTTTTATATAAGTATAGATTTTAAAATATATTTTCTTAAGTAAAAAATATATATTATATTAATAGAAATATTTTTTTTTTCAATTTTTTAACTAAGGAAAAATAAATTTGAATAATGATATTCAAGTTTACTTTTAATAATACACATGATATAAATCTATTGTTATGTTAATGTATATTGAATATATGTTAATTTGAAGCTAATTAACGTTGTGTAGATATTTTTCTTAAAATCTTAATTAGATAAAGTTATTCACTCGTTGAGAGCCATGGGATTCTCTCGTTGAGAGCGATGAACAGTTTTCTCTTCTTCCTCTGATAATCTCCTAAACACTCCCTCTTCTCTAGTTTTGTTTTTTATTGCCACTACTATTCCTCGTTCTCCCCCAATTTCATTTTTTCTCTGCGCTCACTTTTAGAGTTTCTTTGCCAGTAAATGGGTACTCACAGTTGTATTGGGCATGATGAAGAATTATCCCAAAAACTTCAAGGGTTCTCCCTTTCCGATAGAGAACATAACTTCTTTGACATAGCTCGGGATGATATCAAACTAAGTGCAGACAAATGCAATTGAAGTTTGTCGGAAAAATTATCAGCGACAGACAAGCCAGCTGGATTGGTATTAATCGCACGATGAGCCGTATATGGCGACTGCAAGGGACAATGGAGGTCAAAGAGCTGGCACCTAACTATTTCCAATTCATATTCCAAAAACGAGAGGACTTGCTCCGAGTTGCCAAAGGAACAAACTGGATTTTTTATAATCAATTCCTAGTCTTATCAGAATGGCAAGAAGGTATATCTCCATCTCACCATGTTTTCTCGGAAATCAAGCTCTGCGTTCAGGTACTAAATGTCCAACTAAATTGGCTTAATACTGAAGTTGGAGTTAAAATTAGGAGAATCTTCAAACACATTGACAATGTGGTTGTTGTGGGTGCAGGTAGTCATGGGGGATGTATTATGAGAATATTAGCATCCATTGATGTCAATGAAGCTCTTCCCCGTTGTGCTAATATCAGATTGGATAGCCAAGCAGTCAGTGTGTGCTTTAAATACGAAAAGCTAGTTAACCTCTGTCACTACTGTGGCCACATTGGCCACCTTGACAGAAGTTGTTCTAAAAGAATTGCAGACATTAAGGCAAGAACAATGAAGGAAGGATAATATGGCGACTGGATGAGAGCCCCTGAATTTCTAAATTTGTCAGGTATGAATTCCACAGGTTCCAAAAGCCCCCAAGAAAATGATGTTCCCTTCCCTTCAACTCAAAACAATCCCTTACAGACTTCCACTAGCCATGTTGAAGAGAACAACCAAATTATCCCTATACAAGCTGAATCATCCCACAAATCCCCTATCACCAACAACTCTTCTACCCCCTCTCACCTTACCATTAATACCAAAATCACTAACCCTCAACACCAACAGATTGACCCTTCCCTTATGGTGATTGAGAGAGCTGAATCCTCCTCTCCTAAAGCCCAGCAACTGGTAGCTAATGCTACCCCAACTCCATTAATCCAAACTTCTAGCCCAGGGATGCAAATTCCAAAACTAAAATCATGGAAGAGATCATCAAACAAAATAAGAAGACTATTGAGGCAAGATAACAACACTACCATGAACACCTTGCCTACTGTGGATCCTAGAGGACAAAGTGGGGGTTTACTGCTCCTCTGGAAACCTTAAATCAACATCCTGAAAATCCAAAGTAAGGAGTTCTACATTGCAGTGGAGTTCAACACAGACCCATGTTGCCGAAACTGGGGAATATTCATCTACTTGAGTACTGACAAAAACACAAGGACTAACCAATGGTCTGAGCTGATAGCAGACAAGTGCAGCTGGGGTACCAAGTGGTTTATCATTGGAGATTGGAACGATATCTGCTTTAAAGAGGATAAAAGAGGTGGCAAAGCTAGAAGCTCAATCAGCCTATAAGGTTTTAATGATTTCATATTCTCTATGGAGATGGAAGAATTAACTATGCATGGATATCCTTTTACATGGGCAAACAACAGAGATTCAGAAGGATTTGTTCAAGAAAAACTGGACAGGGCCTTTGCATCCAATGAGTGGCTAGAACATTTTTCTAATGCCTCAGTTACAAACATCATCCAAGAAGCCTCAGACCATTCTATGCTCCTCCTGAACACTGGGCAACCCAACCACCAGGTAAAAAAAGATTTTCTTTTGACACCAGGTGGTTGAAAATGGATGGATTCAAAGAAGTGGTTCATAAAGCCTGGTCTTTTCCCCAAGATGGTACCCCATTATTCAGAATTAAGGAGAAAGTAAAAAGCACAAGAATAGCTCTTGTTCAATGGAGCTCTCAATTTAATCTCAGGGACTTTCAGACATCCAAATACTGACATCTCATCTTGAGGATTTGAGAAAAACTGATAGAGAGAAAGATTGGGATGACTGGAACCAATCAAGAAGTGAACTCAATCTGGAGCACAAAAATGAAGAACAACATTGGAAACAAAAAGCTAGGGGACATTGGTTGAAGAATGGGGATGGAAACTCAAAATTCTTCTATGCTTATGTCAGTCAAAGAAGAAAGTTGAACGCTATAACCAGACTTGTGGATAGGAACAACTCCTCCTACTTGTCCCAAACTGCTATTGAAAATAACATCTCTGATTTCTATAATTCACTCTTTACCTCTGAAGGCTCCTTTGGAGGGGACACTCCAGATATGAACAGAGACCTACTCCTCCTAGTTGAAGAAGATGAAATAAAAAATGCCCTTTTCAGCCTTGCCCTAAGAAGGCATATGGGGAGAAAGGTATGAGCCCTATATTCTACCAATATTTCTGGGATTTCTTGAAAATAGACTTGATTGAAGCTATTCAGAGCTTCTTTTCTTCTGGGCTACTTCTTGGAACAAACCATCATCACTCTAGTTCCAAAATGCAAAAACCCAGAGAGCACAACCCAATACAGACCCACCAACTTATGCAATGTTGTCTACAAAATAATTTCTAAAGTGCTTGCCCTGAGACTACAATCTTGCCTTGACCCTTGCATTGGCTCCAGCCAATCTGCTTTCCTTAAAAACAGACAACTGTTGGATAATGGTTTCATAGCTCATGAGGTTTTCCACTTCCTCAATAGACACAAATCAGGATCTTGTTTCTTTATGGCTTTGAAATTGGACCTCATGAAGGCTTTTGATAGAGTTGAGTGGGCCAGCTTAAAGGGCATCATGCTCCAGATGGGATTTCATCCTTCTTTTATCGATCTGATTCTTGTGTGTATTTCCTCTACTGCCCTGGCTTTCAAACTTAATGGTTCTGTCACTAAGTCCATATACACCTCAAGGGGTATTAGACAAGGTGACCCCCTCTCATGATTAGGAATGCCATTGAAGAGTGCTATCTGGCCTGAAAATTTCAAGGGAAGGTCCTATTCTCTCACATCTGTTATTTGCATATGATGTACTCATTTTCTGCAAGGCAAGGATTGACCAAGTGCAAAATTTGCATACAATTCTTGAGAAATTCAGACTGTACACAGGTCAAAGAGTGAATTTTGCAAAGTCTTTGGTTTTTTTAGCAGAAACACCCCTGGTCACCTAACTGCTAACGTCTTCTCCCTCTTACATGAAGTCAGCATTCATCAATCAACATGATATCTTGGCCTCCCTCTTGGAATTGGCAAATCCAAGAAGGAAGCCTTTTCTTATGTGATTCAAGCTGTAAAGTCAAAGCTCAACAGTTGGAAAAACAAGCTCCTATCTCCTTCTGGCAGAGAAATCCTTATCAAAGTTGTTCTAAATGCAATTCTTGTGTTTACCATGGCTTTTTTCAAGCTACTTGGTTCTGTAGTCAAAGAGATATCAAGACTCTGTGCTACCTTTTGGTGGAGCAGAGGTGAAAACCAGGAAAAAGGTCTCCACTAGAAATCATGGAACAAGCTGACCTTGCCAAAATCTGAAGGAGGGCTTGTTTTCAAGATGCCAAACTTTTCAATGAAGCATTGCTTTGCAAGCTACTTTGGAGGATCACTTCCCAGCCCAATCTGCTCGTCAGTCAAGTTCTCAAGAGCAGGCACATGCCAAACACTTTTATCTTTGAGGCTACCCCATCTCAATCCTGCTCCTGGCTCCGGAGATGTTGGATGGAAATGATTCCCACTTTTTCCAAAGGCTTCAGAATACAAGTTAGAAATGGTGAATCCACAAAAATCTCTGATTCCTACTGGATTCCCAACCTTCAGACAGCTAAACATCTCTTATGGAACTTGCAAGGGACACTTATTTTGGGTTAAAGACCTCTTTAGTTCCAATGGGAGATGCTGAAATGACTGGCTTGTGTCTCAAGTTTTCAATGAAGAGGAGCATAAAGCTATTCTACAAATTAACTCTCTTAACCCAGATAAGGATGACCTGGTGTACTGGAAATTTGAAAAAAAAAAAAAATGTAAATACTCTGTCTCTTCTATCTACTCATACCTCTCAGACCAAAAAATGTTGGCTTTGGATATCCCCCAGAATAGTGCCACTTGAAAATCCATCATCGAAGTAAGGAGCAGGACTTGGAAGTTGAAGGTGCAAAAAAAAAATCAAACACTTCATTTGGAAGTGTTGTTCAGATACTCTCTCAGTCAAGGTTAATCTTCTGAAAAAGGGTCTTCTTGTTGATCCCATCTGTCAAAGTTATGGTGAAGATGGGAAAAATGTATGCCATGTTCTATTATAGTGCAGCAAAGCTAAATCTATTTGGTCCATCAGCCCAGTGCAGTGGGATGGTATCTCTTCAGATAACACTACGTTCAGAAACTGGTGGATGCAGGTTTGTTCCGTAGCCAAAACAAAAGTGGTAGAGGCTCGTATCCAACTTACCACCTACATCCTTTGGTGGCTATGGAAAGCGTGCAACTTGTGGATCTTCCAAGATAAACAACTACCAGCTAGAGTTGCTCTCATGGCTGCAAACTCAGACTGGTTGGAATTTCAATATGTTGTGGCTCGTTTTTAGCTTATTCTATAGTCTTGTTTGTTTTTCTTTGTCTTCGGTTTTCTGTGTTTGCTATCTCTTGTTCATTTGTTGCTCTAGGAGTTTGTTAATTCCACTAGGCATGTTGTAGTGGTGTAGTTGATTATCTCTTATTAGTATTAGTTTGCTGTCTTATCCCGTCTGTGGGATCTGTAGGCCACTTTATAGCGAGTCCTCTCTAGTTTTATTTTTCGGTTGTTGGTCCCGTTTGTATTGAAGCATTGTTCTCTTTCTTTTGAGTTTTTAATATACCTCTCTTTCGTTCCCAACAAAAAAAAAAAAAAGATATTTTTCTTGATTATGTAACTATAGAGGCAGAGTTTTTTTTTTTCATTTATTTTGGTCGATAACACATAAAAACATGAAGTCTGATGTATGGTTGCAAGCTCAATCTTTCTTAGTACTTAGACACTTTTTTTTTCAAGTGTACAATTTTTTTAAAAAGAGTAGTGAACAAAATCATGATTGAAGATAACATTTCATCTGGAAATGTTACAATGATGTACTCTCTGTTGTTGTCAATCTGAAAGAAGATGCATCATACTTGACACTATCTGCATGATTTGTGGGGATGAGCTTGAGACAAAAAGAACATGTCCCTTTTCAATGCTCACGAGCTGAGAGAGTTTGGAGATTATCTCATGTTCATTGGGAAGGGCCTTCCCAGTTTGAGGGACACTTCAAACACTGGTGGACTACTATCTATTTGCTGAAAAGTAATAAGTTCGTGGATGATCGAGTGCAACTCTCTACATATATACTGTGGCAACTTTGGAAGACTCGAAACCTTTGGATCTTTCAAAAAATTTGGACTCCCGAGAAAATCATTGTTGACATTGCAATTAGAGAATGGGAAGAATATGCCTCTTCTTTGTCCTAGTTGTATTTTTTTTTCCTTTTCTCTTCTGAGACTTTGTTAGATTTATGTCTTATTAGTTTTCCTTAGGCCTTGGTAGTGGCTAGCTTTCTTAATTGTTGATTTAATATCATTTTATCTTATCTAACAGTAGCAGGTAACAGATCTCCGTCGACTTTGCGATTGTTGCTTTATTGTTATGTTCGCTGTTTTTTTATTTTTCTAGGAAGCTTATAGCTCTCCTGTAACACCCCACCTTACTGTTAAATCAGAGTAGCGCAATAATTCGCAAAGTCTTTGAAAAATAAAACCTTTTTACTTTGCGAAAACTGATTTGGGGTGCTACCGTGAAAAATCCTTACTTAACTTAGAAACCGTTATTTTAAGTTAATAAAACGTCCGGTTACTGAAAACTTTATTTTCTTAAAAGTTCGTCAAAATATGATAAGTTCGTCAAAACGTATCAAAAACATCATAATAAGTCATCAAAAGATAAGCGGAAGCGTAAGTCATAAGTATATTTATACAGTCCAAAACATATATAAATATCCTGAAAGTCCCGTCATGCCCCGTCACGTCAC